>JARJDW010009837.1:0-16016 GCA_030264715.1 Adinopsis sp. GC000173
ACTAAAGCGTCCTATTAAAAGTTACTAGAGTTTCCATTTGAAGCCTATTTGACTAGAAGGTATATCAAAAAGTACAAGAATTCTAGTAAAAAGTGAAGAGTTTTTTCTATCGGTGTGCCTTTTAAAATTCCAACATTGGAAATTATTCAATTAGATGGAAAAATGTCACCGATAAACTTAAACTTTTCGATCCACCTAATATATTATAATAATTAAAGTTTACAAAGAGTTAAAAATCTGGTTTTGAAACTAATATGCCTATAGTATGTGTCGCTCTTACATAAACTAATCTCCCAGCTGAATTGAGTCAATCGCATTTCGACTGCCATTTTGATGATTAATTAAGCAATTTTCTTATGACCAATTTAATACGCCACTATTTCCAAATCTAAAGGAAAGTAAATTCAGATTTATTTATTTTTTAGCATTGACATATAATTGAATGGGCGAATAATTATGAATAAATAATACGGCTTAATTTGAACCGACAAACTAATTTCATTTAACCTACATTCGAAACATAATTAAATTAAATGAGCGACTAAAAAAACCGGCTAATCACTCCACCTAAAACGATCAATTAGGCATTCGCAGCGATATATATGTTGTTGGTATTTCTTCGATTTCGTTTCACCACCGCTGCCACCCCCATCATCGGAACAAAGTTAGTGTATGTCAGACAAACAAAAACATTCTTCTATATATATAAATGGCGCATCTTTCAAACTTATTTATAAATCTTATACAGCATTTATATTTTATCTTTTTTATTTTTGGAATGATAACAAACATAAGTCACAATAAATTTCATCATATCCTAACAACAAAGCTGCATTCAATCTTTTAAGCATTTTTAAGAAAATTGAATTCAAAGACGCTTCTCAATCTATACATATACAGCCGAGCGACGAGGAGGAAGAAAAAACAAGACGCGTTCGCGTCGTCCCTTTTAGGCGAGTGGTATTTTTTCAAGGAAATTGATATTTTTTGCATTCGAGCATAAGTTTTTTTTTTGTTTTCATATACTAGTGCGCCCGTATATGTGTATGCGCGTGTCTGTGTGTGTTAAAAGGCGAAATCCATTTATTATTTTGGATAACAAAAGCTATTTATCATGTATGGATTGATTGTGTGACTGTTGAAGTAAAAGACTCGAGACGACGGCAACATATTCCTCCAGCCAGATTAGCACTGAATATATATCGAAAAGCCGACGTGTTTTGATCAAATTTTGGGCAAAATTAGGTGGAATCTACAAAAGAAATCATTGCATCGCCATTCAACAATATTAAATTAGATTGATTATGTATGACTGTTGAAGTAAAAGACTTGAATATATCGCAACATATTAGCACTAAATAAAGAAGAGATGGTCTAAATATGGACAGCCCTTAAAATCTTGTGTATGCAATACCACAGTCTCAGTCACAGGACTGACGATGAACCAACAATAAGTTACTTTTTTCAAATTTTAATTATTTCCATTATGGTTCACCAAGTGATGGCAAGTGTTTTAATATTCTATATAATAATATTGGGGGTATAATTACGATTTATGCTGCAGAAAAAAATCATTCGGTTGCATTTAAAATTATTAAGTATGTGTGAAAGTGAATTAAACAAATCGCCCGGCTGAAAATTATCGATTTGGTGTCTTTAACATGCGAAGAAGCGCGGTATAAGCAGCAGGGTGAAAAAGCATCCAGCATTTTTATTATAAAAAAATTATCTTTCGGCGTATGTAATAAATTTCATTAATTATTTCAGTTGTTTTTTTTTGTCTTTCTCTTTCTCTCTTTCTCTGTGTGTGTGTGTATTATAATGGAACTGCCCACCAAAAATTTCGTTGACCCAGATGCAAGTCGTGACCTTCTCTTTACGTCAATGATTTTTTAACATATACACACACACACACTTTTAAAATACGAATTAGAACAAAAATGCTATTTATGTAATGTACCTACCTAACATAGTTGAAATGGATGGATGGATGGAACAAATTAGCAAGTACTATAAATGGAATTAAAATACACGTTACATATGATTCGTGCAAACGAACGTACGTACGGCAACGAAAAAAATAAACACTACACACATTTTTGCAAAAATGTAATAACGCAAGGATTTTCAATAACAACTTCCCCATTGTTGTCATTCTCTTTTCGTATGCGACCTTTTTTTATTTCGTGTAAATACTTGACACCAATCTGATTGCAAAAATAGCGGAACTTCTCGCGGGCGCGCGCGTCGCATCACGCGCGCATTATTTGTGCATTGATGATGACAATAAATATCGATATAATTGGAATCAAATTTTTCGGGGCGAGCGTGCGATGATGATGATTGCATTGATTGATTGCATTTCAATTTGATGGAATTAAAAATGTGTAGATGATTAATAGTGCGCGAGTGAAGAATTTATGTGAATTTAATTTAACATCGGATTGAATTTCGATGAAATCGTAATAAAATTATAATAAAACTAAGAGAAAAGGTGGTGCGCAACTATAAAAAAATCGACGATTTTGCACAAATTTACATCCTGTGAAGAATAAAAGCGTAGTGTGTGTAAGATGTAAGATTTTCGGTGTTGATAAATTATGATCATTCATAGCGCTCTTAAGAAATAAATTGTTAGTGTTTCAAATTATTTTTTAGCATATCCACGTCTGTTAAACCTAAATTTTTTGATAGATTTTTCTTTGAGAAGAAAATTTATGCGATTTTTTCTTTGATTTTGGCATTTTACATCAAATTTTTTAGCGACTTTCATTATCATTGATGGAAAATCGAGAAGAACGCAATTCTTCTCGCTTTTCAAACAATTTTAATGAAAATCCTAAAATATTTTGATGTAAAATGCCAAAATCAAAGAAAAAATCGCAAACATTTCCTTCGCAAAGAAAAATCCATAAAAAAATTCGTTTTAAGAGTTGTGAAGATGCTAAAAAAATAATTTGACACACTAAAATTTATTTCTTTGTGATTTTCGGCGCTGATTAATCATTTAGCATTCATAATGAACAAATGACAATCAATACACACACATATTTCAAAATTGGGTGAAATGAAGCCTTTCATCAGCAGCAGCAGCAGCAGCAGGCCGTACTACAATAACATTTTTTAGGCAAATTTTCCATCAATCTTAAAACGTGTTCGGGACCTGACTCACGACACAAAAAATTTTTTAACAGCTAATCAATCATTCCCTCCTCCCGGTGTATAGTATGCTTGTGCTTGCGCTTGTTGCCCATTTGTTAATCAATAAAGTTTTTTTATTGCAACAACACGATGTTATAATTCCGATCTAATGTGCATGGGAGGCAAACAAAACGCTCTATAAATTTATCATCGCTCCGCACACACAAAAAAAAAGAAAAACAAAAAGCGAAATCATCTAACCCAGAAAAATATTGTAAATATAATGCCTATTTTTATATACATATAATTAATTAGCGTTGTTTTGGATTGGTGGGCGTTGTGGAAACGGCGCACATTTGTTTGCCATGCATTATCGCATTAAGGCGATTAGAATAAATTTTATTTATATGGGAGTGAGGATCAATCATATTTTTTATAAAAAAAATGCTTATTATTATTATAGTTGTAAATATAGTCGCACAGTTGGATGTCTCTCGACTTAGAATATAAAAATTTCATTCAAACGGCAAAACGGGCTATTTTTATCGAACGCCTATTTATACGCTTTAACAAATTTGTTGTGATTTATAAAAATGTTTTTTAATTTGAAAACTTCTAAGCGCGACAATTTATATAGAAGATATTCGAATAAAAAATGCTGGTTAAAAATAGCGCCGTTCGTGATATAAATCGTAAATGAGATTTGAGTGAAATTATAAAAAATAGTTATTTTTAGCTCTCTATCATAAAAGTTTGCTTTATGATTAAAAAATCGAGTCGTATTTTATTTCAAACTTTTTATCATATTTTTGCAGCATTGTCTAATAGATACTAAAAATGTGATTGCAATTTCAATTTTGTTTTAATTTTGATAAAGATCTTATGGTGAAAAGTGAGTTCTTTCATAAAATTAATAAAATATTGCGATTTCTTGGGTTATTAGAGAAAAAATCGTCAATTTAGATTACTTTGAATCGTCGTAGAAAGCTGAAAATTGGCATTAAAATTATGTTTTTTCGGATTTATCCCCCCTTTTTGATGAAAATGTATAATTTTTATGACGGAAATCAAAATCATATCTTAGACCGATCATTTTTACTCAATTACAACGTAAAAAATATGAAGTTGAGAATTTACTCATAAAGAAACAAAACAAAAAGTTTTAAACAATTTTTTAAAGANCACTTTTTGATGAAAATGTATAGTTTTTATGGCGGAAATCAAAATCATATCTTAGACCGATCATTTTTACTCAATTACAACGTAAAAAATATGAAGTTGAGAATTTACTCATAAAGAAATAAAATAAAAAGTTTTAAACATTTTTTTAAAGAAATGCAATGCAGTCAACGTGACTTTTTAATTATTCTTTAAAAATACGTAAATAAACATTTAAAATCTTTCCTTTTTTTAATTAAAATTGCAACTTTTGAAATAATTCACTTAAAACTCTGAAAAATACATAAAAATTTATCGCTTATACATTGCTTTCTGATATTAAATGAGATTAATAGATAAGATTAAAAAAATCAAAATCAAAATTCTCGTATATTTTTTATTATAAATAATTGATGATTTGTATAAACTTTCTAATAAAGTTTGTATTTATTTAAAACTGTATCGCGTATAATTATATGTTATAAAAAAAGTTTGAAACAAGATTATTAAGCCGCGCACTATACCTTTTGATAAATTAAATTCAGCGGCAGAAACTTGTAAGAACATAATAAACAATTTTCTACAATATATATGCGTGCAAAACGGGTTTATAACATTTATATTTATTGACTTAGTGTAGAAAACCGCATATGCTCGTAGATACATTATATTAAAGCCGATAGATAGAATGATAATATACGTTTAATTGCGCAAAATGGATTATTTAATATATATATATGAGATTTATCTGCAGGTGGGTATCTCGAACACAACACACACAGACAAAAAAGCGATTTAGTTTTATTGTATTTGCAGACAATTGCTTGACGAGAAATACGCGTTTGTGTAGATTTCTAATACATAAATACCTATCTAGTTTAATATTAGCTAATGTGATCAATTTTTTTATATTTTTTTCTGGTTTGGCCAATTGCGCAATGCATTTAAACACTCATTATCAAGGAACACAAAATTTATTTGTTTTTAGTAAAAATTTGAGATTTATCTGCGTGTGGTTACCTCGAACAGCACACATACACAAAAAAAGCGATTTAGTTTTATTGTATTTGCAGACAATTGCTCGACAAAAAACGCGCTTGTGTAGATTTCTAATAAATACCTACCTAGTTTAATATTAGCTAATTTGATCAATTTTTTTATATAAAATTCTCTCTGGTCTGGCCAATTGCGCAATTCATTTGAACACGCTCATCATTTACTCGGCGGCGTGTATAGTGAATTTAGACGTCGTGTCAGATTATGATTAATTAGCTGGATAATAATTAGAAAAGCACTCACTATATTCGCTCGCTCACCTCAAGATAACCCCAATAAATTTATATACTATCGTAAAAGTATACAGTGTATTGATAAAAATGTATATAGGTAGTTAATTAACGGTACGCTAAGTGTTGCATAATGACGCAAATATTGCTTGGAATTAACGTCAATAGAACTAATTAGTAGTAGATTTTATTGTTTTAATATTAAGATTAATTTCACAATTATTTAACCGTAAATATTTATCGCTATATGTGTAAAATAGATGAGGTACGCAAATATTGCTTAGGATTAACGTCAATGCGAATATAATTAGTAGTGGCTTTTATCGTTTTTAATTTTGTTTTAATTTAAGATTAATTTCACAAATTATTTAATTACGTAGGTCAATTTTATATTTAAATGATGTAAACGCGTTGATTGATTTATTAAATAGTTAATTAGTAGTGGCTTTTATTGTTTTTTACTTTGTTTTAATTTAAGATTAATTTCACGTTTAGATCAATTTTTAATTTCTTGCTTAAATGATGCGAAAGCATTGATTGATACATGAAATAGTTAATTAATAAACGCCACACCACGGCTGTGTATGTGTGTAAAATAGATGAGGTGTGCTGTTAGATATTAATTAACCTCTCTGATGTTGTTTGGCATCGAGGTAATTTTGATGTAAGGTCATGCAAATGTGTATTGTTGTTGTTATATATGCGTGCACGTTATACGTATTTCTGTTTTTCGTTCATTAATTTACACGCAAAATCAAATTAGGCCCATTAATTTCGGGAATTTCAAATCGGAGCGGTAATTTAAGCCGGCTCGCCCTGCTCAAAAATGCCAAGCATTTGGCGTTTCTCAATGAAACAATCGAGCGATTTACACTGTACATGCATACAAAGCGAAATCAAAATTGACACAATTTTTACATTTTCCACGCCATTATTTCTTAAATTGCTCTTAAGTGACATTTTATTGAAAGAGAGATACATTTTAATAAACGCATGTTCTCCATTCTATATATATAGTGTTAAGACAGTGCGAAAGAAATTTAATAAAAAGTGACAACAAAGTAAAATAAAATATTCATTGATTTCTGAAGTATTTTTTTAAATTTCAACAAAAGTGATTCATACAAAATCTTTGCATATTTTGAATCCGTCTTAACAATGTAACTTAAAGACACAATATTTTAAAGAAAATTTAGAAAACAACAATATAATTTTACACAAAGATATCTACTACAAATTTTATCTGGAAATGACAATAGCGAATATTCAAAGACGTTTGCACTTTTCGCGCACGTTCATGTTTTTCCACCCCATTTTAAAATTGGCATAATTTTTCGAGCGATGTACTTCGCAATGAGATTTTAACAAAAATCCTCATAAACATCGCAAAGAAACGGTGTTTTAGCTTTAAGCATATAAATTTTATAAAACTGTTAGAGTTGGAATTGTGAAAATGGTGGAAAAGTAACTTGCAGTGAAATATTCAACGACTTCTGCATTTTCACGAGATATTCTTTAGTAAAACAACACAAAAAATGTACTTAAATAACATTTTAGCATAAAAATTTAAGAGAAAAAACAATATTCGCTTCTCCAGCTTTAAACGTATAAATTTTGTAAAAGTGTTAGAGAGTGCGAAAAAGCGACCAAAAAAGTTGCAATAAAATATTGGACGACTTTTACAGTTTTGCATCGTTTTCGTGCACGTTTCCTGTCGGCAAAAACAAGTAGAGATTTTTTGATTTTGCAACACCGTGCAAAAAAAACACAAAGCAGCACTAAACATAACGAAAATGTTACTTGAACGACTTTTTAGTAAAAAATTGAGTTTACTAGAAGTGTAAATCCTTGATATATGGAAACATATTCTTTTGCTTACTTCCTAGTACGTTTATTAAATAGTCTTGCATTGATTAAAAATACATAATATAATTAGCACGAATTGCAGTTCTTAGTGAATAGTTTAATTTTTTGTGCATAAATCCTTGATATATGTAAAAACATATTCTTTTGTTCATTTTCGCCATTTAAAGGCAAACGCATTTATATTAACAATTGAAATGCGTTTACTTCCTCGTGCGTTCAAATTGTATTAATTAATAATATAATTAGCACGAAATTTCCCATCGTCCTTACATTTTATTTATGCACATGTATATACACACTACCGACTTTAATTAATTAAACTATACAATAACTTTCAATTAATGTAGAATGTGTGTGTGTGTGTGTGTGTGTACATTCGCAAAAGGTTGCAATTACGCTTTAGCCAGTGCTCAATAACGCATTATATGATTCATCAAATTGATCTAGAATCGACGACGGTGTGTAATTGTGAAATTTAATTAATGTGATGCAATTATCAAAAAAATTTGATAATTGTGATCGTCATAAATATAAAAATTGCTACATATTTAAATATACAAGATGTGAAAACAACAACGCATTATGATTCATCAAATTGAAATTTAATTAATCTGATGCAACTCATCAAAAAAATTTAATAATTATTGTCATAAAAATTGCTACATATTTAAATATAATATATATAAGATGTGTAAAAACCCAGGTATGTCGCAATGTATCGCACCGATTACAAACGGAAATCAAACGGCATTGCGCAAATTATTTCGGCGGCCAAGAAAAAAAATCTTATAAGTAGTTGGTTAATTGCATATTTATGTGGCCCATAGTCAAAATCGTCTAGAAAGAAGTACACAAATAGCAAATTTGTACAAAAATGTCTCAATTTTCATTAGTTTCCTACAATTTCTTACAGTTTTCTTTGAAATTTCTCAAAAGTATGTATTTTTTCAACTAAATTAAATAAAACGTGAAAAAAGGAAAATCTCGCATTATTTCCTACCGATTAATAACGGCAATTAAATGGTATTGCGCAACTTATATTATTTTTAAAACAATCTAATTGCAATTGTGCGCGCGCGACTTTTTTACAGTCGAAATAAAAGTCTAATTATAATCTTTATGCGCGTCTCAATTTACCCAAAAAGCGTCTTCCCAATGATTCATGAACTAAATATTTGGATGTTTAACTTCATCGTAAAAGTTTTCGGCGGTTATTTACGATTCGATACGATCTAATTATTTCATTTTTAATTTTTCTCATTTCGTTAAATGCAAAATTGTATATCATTACGCTAAGGATATAATTGCGCTAATAACATGCATTAGCGCGCCGCACAGAGAGAGCGATTAGTATCTCTCTATCAGGCCGGGCAATTTATTATCGGACGTTTGATGCGATAACAACAGCAACATCGGCCACCGCGCGACTTTGCATCGCGATTAGTACGTACTAATTGTTTTATGATAAGCGGCGGCGCGGCGCAAAATGCAAATCGGCGAAAATAGATCGTGATTGTTTATATGAAATAATCCAGGCGTTGATAAAGCCCGTCAGACACATGAAAAAATCGAGCGA
Source organism: Adinopsis sp. GC000173 (assembly GCA_030264715.1). Taxonomy (NCBI): domain Eukaryota; kingdom Metazoa; phylum Arthropoda; class Insecta; order Coleoptera; family Staphylinidae; genus Adinopsis; species Adinopsis sp. GC000173. The sequence goes on from JARJDW010009837.1 coordinate 9,028, forward strand.
CGAGATATTTTCGTAATGTCACTACTACATAATAAGCTAATTTCGTATATTTGCGCGCGTGGGTGGATGGGGGAGGGAAGGGGGTTTCAAATTGCACGTTGCAAAAACCGCATGGAATTTCGGTCTCGCTAGGCAAATTCGCCCAATCTGCGAAAAGATCATTCGCATTCCAATCAATTGAAAACGTTTGCGCATTATCATATTCGGCGTGAAATATGAAATTTTATTGACGTGCAAATAACTAATCATAAAAATATTCAGTGTTTATACATACGCGTGTTAAAAAGTAATTTTAATTCATTTGCTTTTAGGTATATCTCGTGTTACAAGCACAACTGATAAAAAGTGAATGTTATATTAGAATTAATGTTAAATAAAAACTATCAAGCTAAAAATATACAAGTACTTTTGAAATTGTAATTATTTATTAGTTATCACTAAATTTGTCACAAAAAATGCAACTAGGGTTATGATTTCTTTAAATTTCTGTTATTGCAACCGGTCTCCGGACGCTCAATTGATCTATAAGGCAGATTAGTTCCGGTTCCTGGAAAATTCATGGCATACAAAACCAAGAATTAATAGAACATTCACGCAAACAAAATAATTATGTAGGTAGATTGATCTATTGAATATATAAGAGAACTAAACATAGATTATCTCTTCAATAGCCTTTTTATTGAAAATTGGAAGATTAGTTTATCAGCTTTACTTTTTAGCGTTTAAAATGTAAAGAATATAATTCAAGATGATAAGAAAATTCTCAGTTTATTAAATTAAATTAAGAAATAATTCAAGTGCTGTGTAAAGTAAGGGATGATTGTATGTATATTTAACAAATTCTGTCACTTTTTGTACACCTACACGTTATATAACTTCATGGCAAAAGTAATTTTTATTTTTCGTCCATAGCAAACACCATTTACACATCATTAATTAGAACTATGTTAGCAGCACACCACACATATTTAATCTGTCCAATCATCTTAATAATTATTATTATTAATAATATATGTATAGAGCGAGTATATAATAATATATTATTATTAAACTGATTTTAATGGTGTATTGCGCAATATATGCGGTTGCATAATATATATTTTAAATAAAAAATTTAAATGCTTTTATTCTGTGATGGATTAATTAAAAATTTGAGACTAGCAAGTTATTTTGTATTTTAATTTGAAAATGTTTAATTATTAGATACCAAAACATCTTGATACATAGCAAATACAAGAAAATCGTAACAAATTTCGCAAAAAAGTACAGATTATATTTCCCATTATGAATATTTTAATAAATAAATATTTGACTGCTACTATTCTGTGTGGGATTAATTAAAAATTTAAAACTATATAGGTAGCTATTTTAATTATTATCACGACATGTTGATATGTATTTTGGATCAAGCGAAAAAAAGTAGTTTTGTGCCGAGCGCCAAAAGTGTACTACCTACCAAAAAAGTTATGCGTCTGCCTATAAATTTCATGTAAAAAAACACAACAACGTGGTAACAAGTCATTGGCATCAAAATTCCCTCCTCTCTAAGAATGTGTGTGTGTGTGTGCGTTTTTGTGATAAAATATTTAAAATCATGGGTAGATTACAATCTGGCCCTGCCGCTTACATACAAAATTTATTATACGAAATCTTTAATATCGTGTAATTACACGCCAAATTTTCCAATCTACAAACTTCCTGACACCATTGGCACCCGATCAATTTATTATTTGAAAGAGATAAAAGTCATTAATATAAATAGTAACACTTTTGAGGGTAATTAATTTTATTAATCATCGTCTAACATCTCTATGCTCTCTCGGCAGTCAGTCAGCCAGCCAGCCGGGGGGATTGATGAAACATCAAATATTTATAAGGCGAAAGCGAAAACGTAATCTTTTGATGATGTATCTATTTTTTTCTTGTTCGCTGAAAGAGCAAGCAGCAGCAGCGCTATTAGACGAATTAGACGTAATACATACAAATAAAGTAAAGAGTAAAAGAGTTGCAATGGCTATACTCGTCAGTAATTTCAAGTCCGAGAAGAACTCGAATCGGTGTTGTCATCTTGGCCTCCATTAACAGAAGGCGCACCGTGACATGTTTTATTCAAAACCCATCAGCTATTCTATCGATAAATACCACGACCAGCATTATTATTAAACTATTATACATAAATAAAGAACGTGCGATAAGCATCGACGACGGGCGGCGGCGGCATTTTTTACCATCCGCATATAATACACGAAAATCTATTAGCGCGCGCGCGAAATAAACATAATAAAAAAACCGAATGGAAAAAAGAAAAAAAAACTAGCGGCGATAAATGCCGGACATTAATAAACACGCTCGCTCACAAGAATCGCTTAAAGATTATACAGGGTGGTCGTCAACAAGGCATCATTAAAACTTTTACATAAATAATTTATTGCGCTCAGAAATTTTTTTCGCATTTCGTTCAAGAAGAAGAAAGCGGCGAAAATCTATTAAGCGCACAAAATGAAAAAACAATTTTAAAAAACTAGCAGGGCATACATAAATAATATATATTGCGCTTAATGATTTACTAAAAAAGTCGTTTAAAGTGTGCGCTTATGCCTAATTATCAAAAAGACATTTTTTTTCGCATTTTGGTGCACGAAAATCTATATAAAAATCATTTTAAAAAACTAAACGCTGGACATTAATAAAAACGCTCACAACACAACCGCATCGCTTAAACATTATACAGGGTGGTCGTCGACAAGCCATCATTAAAACTTTTACATAAATAATTTATTGCGCTCAATAATTTACTAAAAAAAAGTCGTTTAAAGTGTGCGCTTATGCTTAATTATTGCACGAACAATTTTTTTCGCATTTCGTCGAAGAAAATAAAGTGCCTTTAAATCGTTGATTTCTTTTATCGATCACGCGGTGCGTAATAATCGGCGAACGATAAAGCGCCTTATCGCCTACAGCTGCAATAAAAATATTCCATTCACAGAAAAAAATGTTTCCCTTCTACGCGCTTTCAACAACGCACTTGCGTGAAAAAACTAGGCATTTGATATGCATCACAAGCGAATTAAAGTGGTGCGGCAACACACGCATGTTTAATTAACACTATTGTTTTCGAAAAATTGATACGAATTGAAAAAATTTATCTATGCGCGCTCAAAATTACATTTAGCTAAAAATCATTTCTGCACCTAGGTATTTGATATTCATCAAATGAGAATTAAATTAAATGAAGTTAAATTAATACTATTTCGAAAAAATTATACAAATTTGTTTCATTCAAAGTATTTACGCGGAATTTTTTCCCTTCTGCGCGCTTTCAACGCAATAATAACACTTAGTCTAAAAATAATGTACAACACGCATGATATTCAATTAACACTATAAAGATTGTTTTTTGGGAAAAATGATAAATACGTATTGATTCCATTCAAAGAATTTACACGAATAGGTATTTAATATTCGCCAAAGAAAATTCAAGTGGTGCGACGACACGCATGTTAAATTAACACTTGATGTATACCCTGGTTAGCGCGGTTTTTTGGTGCAAGTAACTTGGAGTGTAAAGCGCAACAGCGAAAAACGGGGTATATATTTTATTTTATTTATTCTTATTACAAATTACCTTCATGGCAATTAATAGTCACATTAGTTCGAATAGTTTATGGATACTTATACAATAATATGCATAAATTGTAGAAAAATTTTCAAAATTTGATAGGGTTATAACGAATTTGTGTGTATTTTGATTGTTTTCGGAAAAATGATACGAATTAAATTGCAATATACTAAACGAAATAACCTTGCCAATTCGTTTTTTTTCTCTTCATTCTCGCATTGCTTTTTAAATACGAAAGAAAAAAGTTACCACCTTTCACATACATATACATGCAGCCTAAATACGCTTATTTTTAGTAGTATTAAAGGCAGTGGCGTAGTATGGCAGCAGCAGCAACAGCAGCTCGGCACTTTGAATTTCGGTAAGGTCATATACTATATGCTGTGTGTGTGGAGAGCCAATGACAAAATGTAATAAATGAAATCGATTAGCTAACAGACCTCTCAGACAATATGTTTCTTTTTTTTAAATAAAACGAAGAGTTTTTTCATCGCTTTTGATTAAAACGTGCGAAGGTCATTAAAATTTTTACATTTCGGCGACAATTCCATTTTAATGCATACGAATCGCTACCAGGAGACGACGACGACGTTGTAACTTTGTATGTGTATGCTTTTTTTTATTACACATTCAAACCAAAAATTATTTATTGCAGTTTATGAAAATCAAGAAACGCGAAGGAGAATGATGGGAAAAATTGCGATATTGTGTCGTAAAGTTTTTCGTTGCGCTTTTATATATCACCGCGCGCTTGGTCGTCGCTCGTTTTTATTATTTATTCAAATTTATTCGATTAAATATTTGCGTTGTTGCGGTCAAATTGATTTCAATGAAGAGGAGATTTATGCCTTTGTTTTGCGACGGCAGCGATAAAAACAATTTCTATCGGCGGTGTTACATTTTTTTCTTTTCTTAGTTGGGGAGTGAATTTTTTGCGTTTTTTTTTCTCTTCGGAGCAACACGTTCTGCTTGAGTGAGAGCAAGACAAAACAAAGATTGCATAACTGAACGTCTCACCTATATTATATACATGTTATGACATAACGTGTTCTATGACATACAGATGGTTTTTTTGTGAATGGTAAAAGTTTTAATTTTTTAATAATTTGAATTTTGTTTTTGTTTTTTCTTTTTGAGGGGGGCTGATTAAGTGAACTCACAGTTTTATAATTGAGTTTGGCAGTGTAGTTGGCACGGTGGTAAATCCCGCCGTTTTGCAGACGAATTCTTGCAGATCGGAACTGCAACGACATTGATTTTCCATGATCGGACAGAAGGTTGCATCCTGTGGTTGGTGTTGGTTGGTGAAACGTCCCGAAACGGTGTGGGACCGCAGCAGCGTGGACAACATCACCACTACAGCTGCTAGCAGGAGCAGACGCATGCTGTTAGCACGCGATCACCTCGCGCGTTCGCCTTTACTTGCCCGCGTTCGCCAGTCTACTGGCTTCGTTTCGGTGACGGCGATTCAACAATTCCACCGATTCGTCGCTCTGACCGGTTTCCATTCTTACTGCTTGTTCTGGTGCTGCTGCTGCTGTTGCTGCTATTGCTGCTGCCTCCACCAGTTTCATGCTGTTGTGGACTACTTGCATCCACGCTCATCATCGCCGAACACACACACAATATATATATATAAACATGTACATGTATGCGAGGACTAATTGTCCGCGTCTTGATTACTAATCTGCCCGCTGCATCTGTGCTGTGTGTGTGTTAACTACCATCAACATAACACAGCAGCGCTTGTAATTAATGTAATAAAGTTAGGTCAGGAACACCCATGATTTTTGAAGACTATATTTGTCAAAGTCCACCTTCAGAAACGAGCTGCTCGAGACTTCAAGACTGTTTACAAAAATGTACACGAATAAATCATCGCTTGATTTATGCAATCGTACACAGTGGCGGATTGCCGTACGTACGTATACATACGAAAAATACAAAGTCAATGACTTTTCTATACCTATCACTAATAATAATAATATTCGTACGACAAAAAAATTATTAATATTTATCATGCGAATCATACGCCTTGACCTCTAAACTTTTTATAAGTAAGTAAGTAAGTAGTTTTTTTCTTCTGTAAGGTGAAATAAATGAAGGAATCATATATATATATATAAAACTTTCTAATTTATCAATATATCTACAAAATCAATTTCGTAATAAAACATTAAGTCCGAATAATCTAATCAAGATGTATCCGTTTCGCTTTTCTCATTACATTTTTCCTCTATCCCATCAAATCTATTTCATCTCTGCTCCTATCTATCCTTGAATAATAATAAAATCAAAAGAAAAACAAAATCCATCATGTCATTTGTCGCATAATTGGCGAATGATAAAACGCTCCAACTGCAAACATTTATAAACGTTCGAATCAATTCCGCACCGAATAAAATTGGTTTTAAAAATCGCACTTTAATTAGTTGTGACATTCGCACATATTTGCATTCGTTTGCCAAAAAAAAACCAACACCCGCCACGATATTTTATCGCTTCCGAATATTTAGCATTTCATTGCACGGGCAAGAGATTAACACTTTCTATTTTATTATTTTCTGTAAAATCATCATCATTCACTTTAATTTTGAAAGTCCAAACAGCAATTCAAAAAAAAAAAACTTATTAGATACATATTTATACAAACGATAAAAGTTTGTGTACCTTAAAATTATAATAAATGCTTAAATAAATATTTATTTAACCAAACTGTATTTATGCGTTTTTGCTGAAATCTGAAAAACTATTTATGCATTGCAAAATATTAGGTTTGTTTTTTATTCCAAAATGTTCATGAACATGCACAATTTGTGCAGTTTGTCTGTTCTTTATTCCCCATGCACACAAATTTGACAGCTTTGACAGTTTGCACCGTGTTCTTTATTCCCCGCATTTTTGCAAAGTTCAGCTATGTTCATGAACATTGTGCACACATTCGAGAATAGGTGCAGTTTTTTACACATGAGCAGTATCTGTCATTTGAATGGTTGCCAAATTTAAGATTGTTTATGCATTGCTGTTCTATATCATTTATATATTCTGTGAACAATTGTCAACTATCACAGCGCCACACTGCACCAGCGGCACATAGAGGAATCATGCACATGAACATAAGTTCATGTGCATGAACATAAGTTCATGTGCATGAACATATGTTCATGTTCAGTGGAATAAAAAACAAACCTATTATGACATACACACACACAATACAGTTATTAAGTGCGCGCGCGATGTGTCACAGTGGCTGTGTGTGTGTGTGTGTGTGTATATTATGTTGTTGCATTTCGGTGAATTTATGTTGGATGCATGTGACTTTTTAGAAAAGTTTAAAATAAATGTTATTATGTACGTTGAATGATGCTGG
>JARJDW010009838.1:0-13281 GCA_030264715.1 Adinopsis sp. GC000173
AATGCACTCCCAGTTTACTGCTAGCAACAAACAACGCTATATTAATTATTATTTTTGTAGGTATGCCGCCACAACAGTACGCACCGCAACAAGGCTACATGCCACAACCAGGTTATAATCACCAAATGCCGTATCAGGGCTACGGAATGTAATTATATTAAATATATATAAAAAAAATTAGCGTTTAGTCTACAAAGAGAATAAAAAAAAACAATGTGGAGACTGTAATATATAAGGTAAATAATGTGACAATAGTTCAAAAAATTCATTTTCATTACTTCAACGCAAAGAAACAAACAATGCAAGAATTAAATTATTATTATTATTATCATTATCGATTAATTATTAGTAGCAGAGCGCGCGCAGCACGTTTGACAAAATACAGAAGAAAAAAAAATTGAAAAAAAAACACAAAAATGATGTAAAACACTCCACAGTTGTTTGTTTAGCTTTTGTGAAAAACGGAAAACCGTTGTACATATTATCAATTGCGTACTAGCTGAACAGAGAAAGCCTAACAAAAAAAAAACCAACAAAACAAGTGTTTTTTTTTTAAATAAATTTTAAAATTCAATTTGTTTGCATAAATAAAAATAAGATGAAACACTATAATTAGCACACGTAGACACATTAATTATTATTAAATATTATTATTTTTTATGTTATTCGTCCATTTACTATTATTGTATAATGTATATGTATATTTTTTATTACTGCAATGATGTTTTTCAATTAGTTGCAGCTATTTTTTTTTTGATTAAAAATAATATTTTATATTCACACTTCATTATTATTAATTAATATTGTAGCCAATTTAATATCGCTTTAATGAATGCGTTTTTTCTTTTTTTGATTGATTAAAACAAAACCAAACGGCGAACAGATGTTGAACTAGATTATGTATTATTAACATGTTGATGAGCGCGCCGAGATTCTTTGTAAATACAATGCAGAGATTAATAATTTAGACGAAATAAAAATAACGTTTAACGTGGTGGTACATATGGAAATTGTTATATGTATCGTTTTAAGATGAAATTATTATATTATATTTAAAAGTATAGGAAACATTCCCAATATTATGATTTTTGTATTATTATTAATTGAATTTGAAATTCAGTTCGCTGTCTGTACGTCGATTATTATATTTTTTCGAGATATATATATATGATTAATTACAAGAAAAAAAAACAAGAAAAATGGTGTATAAATTATTGTTAATTAAATTATTATTCCAAATAGATATGTTTTAATGCAACTGCGTTGTTTAAACATTTGATTGAAGCTTATTATTTGTCATATATTGTAATAAGTCTCATCAGATTGAAGAGGGCAGGTTCAAGAATTCAAGTACATGCTTGCTGGTAGAGTGGATTCAATTGATTTGATTAAAGTAAGCTCCCACAGGAAGATTTTCGAACAATCGCAATGTGAAGAAGTCTAATCAGATTGCAAGAAGTATTAACTCTTTGGTGGTATAATAGGCTTGATATCACTAAATTCTTTAAAGAATTGATTATGGTAAGTTGATAAGAAAGATGTTGGAGCAATTCCACATTTAATTAGCTTCTAAATGTGTCCAAAGTATCCAACATTCGATATTATGTTAAAATTGATTTCAAGGCATAAATAACAAAAACATCTTGTGGAGCAACTTGTAAATTTGTCGCAATTTATAACTTTTCTATGAATATTTTGCTATTTATCACAATATGAATAAATCCAATTAGATTGGGGGTAGTATTCAAGTCTTTGGGTGGTATAGTTGATTCAATACAACTAGATTGTTTAAAGATTGATTAAAGTTAATTTATCAGATCGGGTTGAAGCAATTCCAAATTTAATTAACTAGTAGAAAGTATCTGACATTCGAAATTATTTTATAACTAACTTCACACTAATAATTTATTTATAAGAAATGAACCATCCTTTTTTTGGGATTATGTTTGCCCCCAATTGCTGTATAGTTGTTGTATTATTGTGGTATATTCTATGTTTTAAATACTCCCAACGTGCACTATTCTTAGATTTCCTGGATCTTAAAATTGCATATTTTGATTATTAACAATCCGTTTAAGCGGAAGTAGGCGTCATCATTGTGGAAGAGCAAATTCGTGGTTATTTAAAGAATGTTATATTCAAAATTAAATAAAATGAAGTGCGTTTTCTATTTATAAAAGCATAAATGTTAGTTATGAAAGAATAAGAAAGTTATGCGAATGGGTGTTGTGATATTTGGGCCGCCCTATAGATGTACCTGACACAACCACTAAATTTTATATTTGGCCGTTCTCTCACTAAAAACTTTTCTAATCATTGCTGCATAAATCAATTTGATTTAAGAGTTCCTTTAACGTTTCAATCAAAATTATCTAGAAAATGTTAGAAAATGCATCCAAAACGCATTAGACAGCAAGTCCTCGGTAGTATAGTGGTCAGTATCCCCGCCTGTCACGCGGGAGACCGGGGTTCGATTCCCCGCCGGGGAGGATTTTTTTTTCTGTAATTATTTAGAATACAGTCCTTATCTTAGAAATCGATAATTTTATAATCAAACGACGTGTTTTTTAATTCCAAACTTTTTTCTTTGACAAAATCGTCGCATTCCTAAAGATAAAGATAAAGTCTCATTCGCTTCACATGTTAAAAACATCATCTTTGACAAGATTTTGCGTCCAAGCTAAATTTTATAGTTACGCCACTGACTGAATGCACGTCTAAATTAATTACAATGACAACATCTATCACTTTCGTCTCTAAATTCATGGTAATGTATTAAATTTCTTTGTTTTGTTTCTTCTATGTCCTTCCGCGTTAGCACAAGACAATGATGATACCCTTAGGCGGTATCACCTTCCAACAACCAAAGGAATATGCTACGAAATATTTGCCTCATAATTGCAGCTACCAGTGTGTGGATTACGACACGGCTCTGCGCGCATCATCGACGCGAATTGGCACGAAAAAATAATAATGTCGACGACTCAAACAAATCAGATAGATAATTAGATTATGTTCAATCATTGGTTGCCTCATCGACAAGAATTGGCGGCGCGGAAAAACGTAGACTCGAAACAATCCGAAAAAAAGATGATGAACTTTGACGTGTTTAATGTAACAAGTACTAATCAAATGACAGATCATTTACGACAACCAACGTACATTTGTCAATCAATCAATAATAATTTATATTAGCAAATAATAAACCGCAATCATTTGAGAATTTTTTCATTGTCATTTACAAAGTAACCAAATAATTAATCGAAAAATTTCTATATAGCAAATCAAGATGCTACGTTTTTGGATGCTAATTACGGTTGCGACCGCCTTGGTTGTGTTTCGGGCCGGCCAGCAACTCCAGCAGGAATTGGCGCAGAAAAGCACCGACGCGAAAAACGCAGAAAATGATGTTGCATGATGGTAATTGGTAATAATAGTTTCAAGCGTTTAATGTGCCAGATTCTATGGTACAACAAATGTAAAGCTGTCAATCATTATTGATATATTTAATTATTATACAATAGATAATAAACCATATTTTGTGTTCAATTTACTCAATATGTGAATAATCAGTTCATATAAAATGATGAACATGAGAAAGTAGCAAAACAATGTGAAATAACGAACAGGCTCGAAACTTTTCAAACTAACCTCGTATATTAATACATGCATAGCTCAAATTTGAGTCACTGCGTATAAAATATGTGAAAATGTAAGAATAATCAGCAAAGGTATACAAAAAATGTAAATACACCCACAAAAAGTGGAAACATCAACGTGAATGAGGTTAGAATCGCTTAATTTCACCCATTTCAACGTTACAACACATCAATTTGAATGCGTATTCTAATAAATAGCAAGAGAAAGATACTTTACGTCAATTTATTTTGCAAGAAGATGCTTAAAACTTGCGGAAAAGATAAGAATAACCGGATAGATGATTTAATTTATTAAAATGCAAGTTATTTAATGAATCTTTTATTAAATAAAAAAAACAACAAAATTCAATTCTGAAACAATTCTTCTAGCGACAATTTCATTCTGTATAAAATAAACAAATGCGTATTACTTCGACTTGCCTATATAATTGATTAAACAATTCTCACCTTATTAACAACTTTAAACCCAATTTATTTTGATCGGTAATTGTGCTTGCGATCGGCCAATGTTGCCATATGGCGGATACCATCCACCGTTGTTGAGATTGGCGTTGGAAGCTTGCAACCTAGCCAATAAAGCTGCGAATAACGGATCCATCGTGGTTGTTGCAGGCGCTGGTGGTGGTGTGTAATGGTGACAACAGCTAATTGCCAGCACGGCGACGGAGAGAAACACAACGCACAAGCGCAACATCTTACTGAATGAATTAACTTGGTTTTTGGTTGGGGAAGTGATTCCGTGCTGCGATTTTATATTCTTGCATTATCGCGAAAAAGTCAAAGAGCATTACGAATGTTAGTCATTTATATGTAAGGGGAGTTTTTGGCTGTATTATCTTAAAAGTAATGATTAAACAAAAATTACGTGTTTAAAATCAGTGATTCTTAACATTTATACGCTTTTTGAATCGATTCAATGTGAAAACCGCATTGAAAATGCAATTTTTTACGTTTGTCTACTTCTCATAAACGTCAAACAATTTCACTAAAACATCGCATTTTCAAAGCGATTTCGATGCGGATTTCACACATCTTTCACGTTGTTTTTCCGCTATTTCTATGCTTTCTTTTCAAGTTTAACGTGCCAGGAAATATTATGGACGAAGAGCACAATGCTTCTATGCTATACTCCATGCTTCACTGAAAAAAAGTTGGATTTACTAAACAGTCAGCAATTGACAAACAGAATCTAATCACCATTATTGATTGATGTAAACAATGTCGCAGGGACTGATTAATACGAACAATTTGTACTATTTTACTTATCGCCAGCGATAATAAGAAATATGAACAATGCTACTTTTATTAATCTTTTGCTATCGTGCATTATCAATAAATTATTTATATAAAATTTAAAAATTCCTAACGTTAGCGGTTTAAATTAAAATAGTTTGGCTACCACTTACTAGATGGGTTGTGATATTATTGCCTACATACTTCCAATTAATTAAATTAATATAAAACCGAGATTTTTATACATTTATATAAGTAGTAAACGTAATAGTTGTATAATTAATCAGTTATGCAATAAAATCAAAGCGATTTAATTGCATTTATTGCATTGCAGGCGATTTCCCACAAACATAACCTAGAAAGAAATGTTGCTGAAAACTGTTGCTCAAACACTGTGCCATCCACGTAGTAATATCATCAAATTGCGCGTAAGTTAACACTCGATCGATGTGATAAAGATGATTGATGCGTCAAATTGCAGGCGAGTTATTCGTCGAAGGAGATTCCGCGAAATGTGCTCGCCGATAAAATTTCGGCACAACATCAACGAGAGAATGGACATGTCTACGATAAGAAGCCGTTTCGGATGACACTAAAAGCAGGTAGATTAAATAGTAATGATCATAAAGCATATGGTGAATTGAATAATTGCAGGGAAGAAGTACGTGTGGTGCTTGTGTGGGAAATCGGGTCATCAGCCGTTCTGTGATGGAACGCACAAGAATCAGCAGCTACGCATTACGCAGAAGTATGTTTAAAGGTGTTTTTTGGTGGGTTAAGATAATGATGGATGATGTGTATTTGCAGGCCGATAGCGTTCATGGTGGAAAAGGATCAGGAGTACTGGCTGTGCAATTGTAAGCATACGAACAATCGGCCATTTTGCGATGGTACGCATAAATCACAGCAGGTGCAGGAGGCGCCGTCCACCGTTAGACAATAGATGTAACAAATTTGTAGAATATTTATTTAGCTACGCTTAATATACAATTGGGGGTAAACCTACTAGCTTAAACTACACCGAATTTTTAGCTACGTCTTGCCAACATCATTACTACTTGTACTAGTATTCTCGGTTTGCAGTTCCATATCGAGACGTTCCTTCGCGCGTACCACCTTCGATTGGAGGTAAAACGATCCGCCGTTCGTCTTCTCGTTCACCTTGTAGAGGTACTCGTACCGTTTTACGATCTGGTCCCGTTCGAGCGTCTCCACATTGAGTATCTGCTTAGCTTCGTCCAGCGATAGGCCGGCTTTGTTGTTCGCCACGCGTTCGGCGCGCGTTTTCGTATTGCCGAGACGGCGCGCCGCCTCCTGCGACGCCTCAATCTCCTGTTTCAGCGCGCGGGCGAACGCACGTCCGAGTATTTGCGTGCCCGCAACGATGATCTGCGCCAGAAACTTGGCCATGTTCAGTGTCCGGTCTGTTTCTAACCTACAAACGTGCACACATTCTGTGAGTGCGTTTGCGTGGTAGCATGGACGTGACAATTTCTCCAAAGCGTGTGAATTACCTTAGTCGTGCGTATTGGTGCGAATGTTAGTGTTGAGTAATGAATAAAGTTTCGAATTATCGCGATTAGACAATATTGGCTTTTTTGCGTTTCATTAAAAATTTTAGGTTGGTAGCTATGAGTGTCAGGGTGACAGGCACGCACTTAGCCTAACGATACTTTTATTTATTTTTTTGTTAATTTATGACATTTACTTAAGCATCACACAGATAATATTATTTTGATTATATTGAAATTATTAAATTTTTTTTTAACAATTAAAATTCAATATTTATTGTTCTAATACATTAAACTACGCGTTACATCCCTGAGTTTTATGCATTACATTTTGTTAACGTTGGTAGTTTTGATCATTTTTTTGTACATCCACCATCTAGCAGTAATAAATGCAACTAACAATAATATTCGGCAGGGTGTTGTCAAATATCGAAGAAAATTCAGTTTTTTAGGCGTTTTTGCGACGTTATTACAACCAATTTTTAAATATAATTGTGATTGACATTTATTATTGGTAAATGATTACTGGATTTATCAAACAAATGTGAAAATTCTGGTTATTTTCCGGCTTGTAATTTTATGTGCGTATTAACGAGGTATATTAATAAAGTCAGACACATATACATACACATATCTATACGTACATGTACGTATGTATGTGCAACATAATATTTAATATACACACCGATAGAAATATGCACGTAGTCGATGGTAGAGCGAGTGCTTCGAAATCGCCTTTCGAAACACTCCAGCACCATTTTGTTTGATTACCTACTTGTTTTGTTTCGCATGTGCTTGAACGAACCTAACCCAACTTTATTTTATTAAAATCCATCCATCACAACAACAAACAACCAAATTGACGTTACGACCTCACAATATTATTATTATACATTTTATTATTATTTTAGGTATTTCATTTTTCCGAAGAACGCGTCGTGGGAAGTGCAACTAAACAACACACAGAAAACAGAATTGAAAAAAGAAACAGAAAGGAAAACCAACTCGCAAATGCTTGAAACGTAACTCATAATAGAAAAAAAAACAACATAAACACAATACCAAAACAACAACATAAAAGGCAACGTAAAAACTACAACAAGAGTATTATTAATTTACATCCAAGAAATAATAGAAGGAATTAAGAAGAAGGCTACTTTATTTGTTATAAACTATACAATAAGCTACAATTTGATTTAAACGCTATATAATACCAATTCTATACATAATTTGACATACTGGAAATTGAAGATACGAAACGTTTTTCTAATTTTGTTCATCCTCATCGTCATGATAGTGGTAGAAAGACGATCAATGCACGCGATAGTATAAGGTGTCGGCGGTGTTTTTGTTGCCAATACGAAATTAATAAAACCACGGGGCAATCTTGCCCAAAATTCGATCACAGCTTGTAAGTACATACGATGTAGAATTGCAAGAATTAACACGTAAAATGCGGCGTACAAGGCGTCAATATTATCATCTTTTAATCATTGTATCAATTTCATGTTATCTCTGTGCCAGTTGGTTTGAAACAACAACAACAATATGCGTACAATGATTAAAAGTGCGGTGTAAATTATATAATAAAAAAAAATCTAAATAACAAATGGTGTGATATTTTATATTCGTCGTACAAGTGATACAAGATGATTGTTTGCTGGTGTTGTACGCCTCGTTTTACGTTAAATTATATGTAAGTTAATACATATTCTATCAATCAACAAGATTATAATGTAATATACCTTAATTTTTTTACAATTAATTATGAATTTGTTGAGTCTTATTTATTACATTGTAATGCTGCTTAGTTTTTCACTTTCCGTATGTGCAAGACACACCCTAAAATAGGTACGATTGTGTCTTGTCCTGACGTGTGTGCAGCTTATACGACGCTACTAAATACATAATTTAATAAATATTATATTACCTGATTAATGTAACGTGGGTATTGCCGTTAATTTTTCTATTCTCGTCGTATAAGATGTACAAGTACAGTAGATTGTGAACAATTGCACAGGTCAATAAAAAAACAAAATCTTTACATCAAAACGTAACTAAAAACATCATTTGCAGCTAACAAAATTCGCTTTTACACTCTGCACTATGATAAATAGTATTTAAATATTTAACAGATTGTATTTAAGGTGTAAGGGCTGTGAAGACTTAAATGTGAATAATACGATATAATTAAGAATTGCACAGCAGTCTTGGATAATTAAAGTTGTTGAATTTCTTCAAAAAGGTCAAATTTTTTTCTGAAACTAAATTTTATTAGCGAAAACTAGTTTTTCTTTAATCAGACATGGAGAATCCAGGCTCTGAACTCGTGTTGACTTGTGTTATACGCCCAGTTTTGCGAAAATTATTATGCATATATATATACCATCCCTCTTATATTGGAAATTAATACTTTTTGAGAAATATATATTTTTCTATTCCCTGCGTAAATTATAAACGATTGCACAGATCAACAAAAAAAATAACATAATTTTGTAAGTCTTTACATCAAAAAGTAACTAAAAACATCATTTGCATCATTTATACAATGATAAAAAGTATTTAAATATTTAACAGACTATGTTTTTTAAGCTGTAATGATTATGAGGACTTAAATGTGAGGGGTGAATGGTATAATTAAGAATTGCATAGCAGTCTTGGATAATTAAAGTTGTTGAATTTCTTCAAAAAGCTCAAATTTTGTTCTGAAACTAAACATCATTTTGCAGCTAGTAAAATTTAAATATGAAAAGATATAATTAAGAATTGCATAGCAGACTTAGATAATAATTAAAGTTGTAGTAAAATTTCTTCAAACTCAAGCTCAAATTTTGTTCTGAAACTAAATTTTATTGGCTAAAACTATTTTTTCCTTAATCAGACATGAAGAATCCCGGCTCAAAATTCGTGTTGACTTGTTTTGCGGAAATTATTACACATTGCAAATTAATACGTTTTCGAAGAAATACGATCAAGTATTTTCGAACGTAATAATGTTGCAAGTATTNTTTTCCTTTATCAGACATGGAGAATCCCGGCTCAAAATTCGTGTTGACTTGTTTTGCGGAAATTATTACACATTGCAAATTAATACGTTTTCGAAGAAATACGATCAAGTATTTTCGAATGTAATAATGTTGCAAGTATTATTGTTTAAATATCAATTGCTTCTCCAATTCGAATTTGTAATGTAATAACAATAAACAATTTTTTGTTGTTGCCTTCGCGACCTTGCTTTCGTTGCTTTGACACTGACATTATCGTTCTGATTTGGCAATTCTAAAAGAAATCTATTTTGACATTCGGAATCAAAACTCACTGTAGTTTTTACATTTATTTATATTTATTATTCGTTGTTTTAGGATAAGGTAGATATCAAAAAAGATATATTCAAATCACCATTTTAATCAAGTTGATTGTTTTTTTTGGCATATAAAAGGAACGGCGTAGTGATGTGATGTGTTATTTGGAATCTCAGCGCGCGTATTAGACATATGTACACTAAAATATGATCGGTTTTTTTCTGTACGTCTTATAATACATTGGTAATTGATACGATATACAAATTGATAAAAACCGCAGAGGCGTAGTATAGACTGCATCAAGGCTCTTTGAATTAAAGCAATGTTACTTTTTTAATATCTTAACGATTATTAATACATTCATTTTTTAGTTAAAGTCTTTTATAATCATTATATTTTGTTAGTTAACTGAAACATTAAGAAACGTAGTAGATGCTAATAAAGTAACATTGGACGTAAAATATCGCTTGTTTATGCTCTGATTGCTCGATTAAATTATGCGTCTAATGAATTAAATTTGTGTTGTAGAAGTACAAATTCAACAATTCCACGTAAAAGCAGTAACGCAAGCACATCAAGTCGCGACCGTTCCTCATCCCTACGTAATGTCTTCCGGCGATCTGTAACGGATCAACAGCAACCGACATCCGCGCAGCAAACGCAAAGCAGCAAATCGCATCGACGTACCGCTTCCGGCACCTCCGGCCGTTCGTATGAGACTGGGGAGGATGCGGCCGCCACCATAAGCCGCTCCTCCCCACTGAACATCATCAAGGGCAACAAGCACCATCAGCAGGGCAAGAATGCTAGCACAACTACAACCACCACCGCCAGTAATACTCCATCGCCGTGTCGGGGGGCGAAGGACAATGGTAACAATAGCGGCGATCGGGCCGGGCACACCGTCGTCAGCAAACTGGCCGAATCGCTCGATAATATTGAGTTTATCGACAAGGAGGAACAGCAGCAGCAGCATCAATCTTCGGTTGTGAAGGGTTGGTCGAACGTTGCGGCGGGAGGAGGAGGGAATACCGTCGTCGATGAGAAGCGCAAAAAGGCGCTGAAGAAGAAGAAACGCGGCAGTAAGGCGTCGCTCGAAAGCGTCAATTCGAGCGATACGACACCGGAAGGGGAGCAGAAAAACAATGAGGTGTTTTGTGGCAAAACAACGGCTTCGACTGTTTCAACAACAACAACAACAACAACAACAACCGTCGAAACGAAAAAGTAAATAATAAAATTCGCACATAAACATGACAATACAACACAACATGGAAAAAGATTAAATCGTGTCCTTGGTCGGTTTTAGTAATAATAACAATAATATTCTATCTATAGTCTAACTGGAAACATAATGAGGTGGTGCGCATTCAAGTTACACTCGCTTTCTGTTCGAGTATTAAATATTGTCGCTCAGCGCGTCACCAACGTTTCCAACGTTTAGTTGTTCACGCGAAATTGTACCTGCTTTTATTATTATACATAAATATGTGTGTTGTAATTCGCTTGAACTTTGAAAATATTTAGAAATGCAATTGCAACAAATGGGTGTCGAATTTGTTTCTATGTGCAACAAACAGATATATTAAATTGCTCAATCGATCGAGAGAGGCGGGCGGAAAATTTGTAAATTTCAGTTAAGGCACACACACATTCTAGCAAGTTACATTGATTCCGTTTCCGTCTCTGTTTAAGCGAATTCAAATTCGTGACGGTCGTGATTTATGGTGTTACACTATATTTCCACAGCGAATATAGCAATATTGTGTAACATTTCCAACGATCGATTAATGTATCGCACGGTAGTTTTGCGCTCTTGTTGAATTGTTTTGGCTCATCATCAAAAACTTTGAGCATTAGCTAAAGATTGTTTATAGTTAATATGTTGTGAACCGACCAAAGACACTTTAAATTAGCCGCGTTGTATTCTTATGTGTGTTGGGATAGAGCATGAGTTCGTGGGTATTTGCTAATTTTTATGTTTTAAATTACTTTTGTAATAATTTTTCATTTTTGCTAACTTTGTTTAGTTTTCGCTTTTAAGTCGATTTTATGATTTTCGCATTATTTTCTAATTCTTCGAATACGTTTTACGTTCTGTCCATTCTTCTTCTTCCGATTTTTTGCATTTTTAGTGGCTTTTTTCCATTGCTTCTTAAAAATTTTGATTTTATGTTTTTTCAACGCTTTAATTATCTTATCTTTACTATGTTTAAATTCATTATGTTTTCACAATCTTTTTGTATATTGAATTTCTTTTTACGATGTTCCCATTATTGATACTTGAATTATTTGTAGATACACAACCACTACGAGCAACGTGAATCGCTATCTAATCACAAAGGCGCCCACCGAGCCGGAGGAAGCCGAAAAGCAGCAACAGTATGCGAAGAAGGGCCGTACGCTATCCTGTTCGTCGATACCGTACGATGATATCATCGATAATTTGGCCGTGTTTCGCAAGAGCTTCGACAACGTACAGTTTGTGCACGACGACAGTCTACAGCTGCTGCCCGGCGAGATGGAGGAGATGCTGCAGGCGGATGAGAAGGGGCTGCGCAGCTTTGCGAACGCATTCGTCAACGATATCATCGATGCGGCGATGCGCTTAATCACCTACAACCGATTGAAATGCATCGAATTGAGCCAAAAGCAGCAGTTGTTGAAGGAGCAACAACAGCAACAAGAAAAGCAACCGCAGCAACCTCCAGCGGAGGTTCAGGAGAAGGATCATCAAGAAGAACAACAACAACAAGTAGAACAACGAGAACAGCAGCAGCAGCAGCAACAGCAAACAAACAAACAAGAAGAACAGGGAAAGGAGGTGGTGGTGCCGAACGTTAAATGTGAAACGTCGTGCGCGCTATTGTACGTGCCGAAGATCACCCACACGCCGAGCGCCAATTCGCTGCTCGACGCGCTGAAATTCGTCGAAAACTACGAGGAGTATCATGATTCGTGCGCGGAAATACCCGATGCGCAACTCTTTGCCGGCGAAATTCTAAACAACATCGCCGACAATGTCGATAAAATCGTCAAGGGCAAACGGCGCAAGGATAAGAGTGTGAAACATGGTGGCGTGACGCGCTGCATTCCAGTTGAAACCGATTCGAATGCGGATGATGATTCCGATTTTCCGCAAAGCGAAATGCAGCTGGTGCCGTACGACGCCAAATACAATCTGCCGAAGAACATTTTCAGTTTGATGAACACCGCCGAAATGGTGGAGATCACCGATCAGAACATTGACATTCTGCATCAGAATGTCGAAATCGCAGAAAACAATCCGGATCTGATCGCCGAGCAGCCGGTGATTGTATTTCCGAAAGCGCAGGATAAGGAGTATGCCGTCGAGGATGATGACGATGTGTACAAACCGATTGCAGTCAGTCCATGCGGTCGATTTTTCAAATACGAGGAGGAGGTTTGTATATTTACTAACTACACTTCAAATATTATTATTGCAGGAAGAAAAATGCAAAGAAATATAATATTCGTGACGCACATCTCAAATTTCTTCAAGTTATATTATATTATTATATTTATGAGAATTGTAAAATTGCTAGAATATCGCAA
>JARJDW010009839.1:0-25180 GCA_030264715.1 Adinopsis sp. GC000173
CTAATTTCACACCAAACTTGCCTTTTTTCTCTTTCTCATGCCCTAACAACCTTTTCCTCCGTTCTCGTCGTGTATTTTGTTTGATGTTCCAAAAATATATGCTTTCACTTGGCGTGGTGTGTTTTTTTTTCTTCTCTCTGCTCTGCGCTGCGTTGTTGTATTCGCGCTCCCTTCGCCAATTCTCCTCTTTGTTTTTATTTTATAATTCATTAAAGCGCTGTAATTACTTTTTCTTTCTCTCCCAGCGGGCTGCGAGAATGGATGTTCTGGTCACGGACAATGCACCATGGAGGAAGGGTCATATCTGTGCGTGTGCATTCAAGGGTGGGCAGGATCAGATTGCAGCATTCCATTGGAAATGAACTGCAATGATGACATCGATAACGATCACGGTGAGCAGGCACACGTTTCCTACATTTCCTACTAACATACACTACTACTACACACTTCCCCATTCCATTCCATTCCTCCCAATCAATCTATCTCTATATAGTAGGTATAGTAGGTATAGCGATAGTGTCTATAATAGTAGTTGTAACTAACTAAACACCAAAGGCGGAATTTTATTAATTGGAATTTCATGTCCCTATTATCAGACGGCATGATAGACTGTTCCGACAGCGAATGTTGTTCGCACTCCAGTTGCGCCGATCACATCATGTGCTTATCGAGCAACGATCCGGTGGAGGTGCTCCTGCGAAAACAACCGCCCTCGGTCACAGCGAGCTTCTATCAGCGCGTCAAGTTTCTCATCGAGGAGAATTCGGTGCAGTCGTACGCGCACATGGACGAGTACACGGAAAGGTAAGTACAACCGCCGTGTTGTAGAGTGTAGAGCTTATATCAGTGCAGTCTTCCTCGATATGAGGAGGCCCTGTAGACACGCAGACTGTGCGGGCTATGCGGCCTCACCGGACTAGCTCTGCACGTTGAGCGGAGGCTCGACCATGGCCGCTTTGCTCGGGCACCGCACACTCCCTTTGCGGAGTTCCGTCCAACCCGACCATCCTCCCCCTGACACGCTGCGCTCTCTAACAGCTCATATTTTTTCATTTGTACTACCAATACTACTACTACTACTACTACTTGAATAACTACTACTAGCAAATAGTTTTTTGCGTTGTCATTAATTTTTTGTTTTGGTTTTTTATCTAATAACATTATTGTGTTATATATATTTTGTCTGTGTGTGTTAGAGTTAACATAACACGAATCCTTAAATATGCTGGAGCAGCAACGTAATCAGGATGTCACTGTGTCTTGTCTAACAACCTTTGTGTGCGTCTACCCGCCTCTGAAGCCCGAGTCTGTCGCTCACAGTATATGCAGACTTTTCCAGTCTGCTTATCAAACAGAAATATCCCAAAAGCACTAAAATCGTAGATAATTTTTTATATATCTTTATCTATATATATAATATATATGAAATAGGAGTACAAAATAATAATAAACGCAGTAAATGAATTTGCCGTAAGAGAAAAAGATATCCGGAAACAATCTCTCTCTTCTTCTGTTTTTGTTTTTTGTTTGAGTTAATAGGATAGAAAAACAAACCACCTTTTTCTTTTCTTTTACGTTGTTAAACATTAATTTCGATTATTATCTCAAATTTATTATTTATCAAAAGATTATTAGTTGTTTAAGATTAATATTTAACAAAAAAATAATAAAAAAAGTATTAACCATTATTCTTTAGGTACGTATAACGATGGTGGACACAAGTTGAGCAACCGTTTCAATTTAATTTCCAGTAAAAAAACGATACAATAAAGTAAAAAATAACAAAAAAATAAATATTAGTATTTAATATCATATATCAGCTTGATATAGGTAATCATGTTTGCGCTAATCCGGGGCGATTCGTTCATTCGTTTCTATGTTTCTGTTTGTGCTAGTAGACCTTTTTTTGCTAACTTGTGTCTGTCATTGTCTGTAGCTAAGAGTACAATGTTTGTTGATTGTGTGTGTTTCGTCATATTGTCTTGTCACTTTTATTACTAATTCATCAGTTTTATTATTATTACATGATTATAATTGAGAAAAAAAAGTCATTAATTATTATTATTATTATTATTATTATTGAGTTGATTCAGTATAACAAAAAAGCGTCAGAGAGTGAACTAATCGAATGAATGTGTTTGTTTTTTTAATTATTTGTAATTAAAACACGTTACGATAATTGTGTGCTGCGCCCCTGCGCACCACAATTGCCGTAACGCATTTTGCTTATGTAGTACATGCGACTCGGACGCACCGCCCGTCACAAACAAATTAAATATCAAAAATTATCAAATTTTTTGGTTGGCGGTTGTCGGTGCGTCGTGACGCAGCGTATTATGCGTGTGATTAGTAATTGTCCTGTCTTCTGTGTCCCCTATGTCGCTGCTGCAACCTTCACTTGTAGCGAGTTCTGGAATTCCTTTACACCGCGGTAAGTGGCAGCATCTCCCCATGTTCTGTCTGTCTGTTCGTCTGTCCGTGTGCTGCCTGTAGCCTGCCACCCACTGTGCGTCCCAATCCTCTCTTCTAACAAAAACTTATATGTTTGTGTCTGCCTACATGTTGTTTGTTAGTTTAATGCTTTTTCATTGATATACAGAGTTTCTTTAAAATAAAAAAAAACATGCAATTCTAAAACAAACCGGCCGGGCCACTCGCAATCACCAACATCATTTCTCGCACAACAACAACAACAATAACAACATAGCACATAGGTCAAGCGCGCGTATGTGTGTTTTGCATTGATGAAATGTTAATTTAGCGGTCGGCTCTAATGAAAATGTAGTGCGGTTGGATGGTGCGTTATTGTTGGGTGGCCCATTTTAACAAACTTTAATTTGCAATTGTATGTAAACAACCTGCAACGTACTCTATTTGCTTATCTACTATTTTATTATTACATAATTTTGTCCGAAAGAATCATAACCATGAATTATTCCCGGTGCTTATATTTACAACACATTTTTTTATACAACATGATATATAAATAAACATAATATACTAACGTCCCGTAAACTGCAGAAACGAAAGAATTAAAAATGAACAAAATACAAAAAAAACGCATGCTGCCGCAATGGAATTAATTTGATTCGTTCACAACAAAAAATTACTTCCAAAGCTATGTGCAATGCGCCATCATCGATGATTCGTCAGGTAAAATATTTTTCATTTTTTTTCAATTAAAATTTTGCTTTTGGTATATTATATATTTTTTTAATGTTTACTGGACGTTTTAATTTTTATTTTTGTTTGTCTCTCACAACTTTTCAATTGACGAGAAAATGAAACCAAATCGTATAAGATTTTAAACGAGAAAGGACGAGAGCAAAGAAAATGAAACAACATTGTACACTTTTTGTTTAATATCTCTATATATGTCTATATAATTTCGTTCGAAAATTTAATAATATGGAATAATACCGAAAAACAAGCAAAAAAATTTTCTATATGATGATGAGAATGGAAAAAAGAAAATGGAATTTAGACGGCTCGGCCGATATTCCTTCCTCTGTCTCTTCGTGTCATTGTCAGAACAAACCCGCGACCTTTGTTGCTACCTTAATCCTGTCCCACCTTTATTATGAATTTTATATTACCCGATAGCCCATAACTGCATCGTTGCATTTTGACCAACCACCATATTACACATGTGTCTTGCTGACTGACCAATTCATAAATGATTCATACATNTATTATTATTATTAATTTTTTTGATTCCACTCAATCTTTTGGTGCTATGATGATGATGAATATCTCGATGTTACAAATTTTTTTATTTATTATTTTTCATATGTAGTGGTGGTAAAATGCCTGCACATTATTATTATTAAACAATTTATTGCAATAATGCTCGCGCATTGTTTTGGCTGCGTTTTTTCTCTCGTCTCTCACTCTACTACATCGTGTTCGAACGTGGTGTGAGGAGAGCAAAAAATGCATTCAATGCAACACAGAAGTGAAATGATTATAAATAAAATGCATAGCACACTGCACACAAATTATAAATATTAAAAAATTTATATTTATATATTTTGTTACCAGATTTTTTTACTCACATTATTCTGTTCTCTTGTTGTTGGATGTTAAAGAGTGGAATGAAAGTGCATTTTTATTTGAAAATGCCATTATTGCAATATAGAAGCTTTAACAGTTTTTTAACAGCTTATAACCAAATGCTAAATATAACGAATGCATGCCATATATTGTGGGCCATTTGCGAAATTTGATGAAATATTTTCGAAATATGCATCTCATAAGCAAGTATTTCAACTTTTTGCTGTGGCCTTTGATGATGATGATTATGATTATTATTACATTAACTTTTTTATTATTAATATTCTTTTATTTATTATATAAAATTGCTTTGTAAGCTTTACAGCTGTCAAGTGCACCCTTTAAACGCATTATATACGAGAGTAAAGCCGAGTAATCGAAATAAATTGTTGATCAATCAGTGTTGTTGCACTTAAAGGGTGTTTTGGTGTATGTTTTTTTTTCTCTATTTAGTTTGAAATAGCTAGGGCCTTTTCTAATAAAAGTCTATTGACAGTCGAGTTGCCGTTATGCGAGGACAGGTGGTTACACCCCAAGGATTAGGAATTGTTGGGATTCGTGTATCCGTTGACCGAGAATCTCGATTTGGATTCACTCTCACACGAAAAGGAGGATGGTAAGTTTTTCCACCACCATTTACTTCTCTCCTCTTCTCTTTTCGCCGCCGCCACTCGAAATACACACACACACACAAGAACAGAAAAAAAAATAGAAAACATTTATCATGAAAGTTTATCGGCTCAAACTCATATAAGCAAACACGCAGCATTACAGGAAAGCTATAATTCTTGTGCTTCATCTTACACAAAAACAAAGACGTTTTGTAATCATACGCCGCCGCCGTTGCCGCTCTACTACTACTACTAACAACACCACCACCACCACCCTCTCGCCAAAAACGAACAAAAGGCCAACAACAACATCGAAATTCATTTCGCTAATTATGCAATATCTGAGATTAACTCACACAACGTTATTAATTAATTAATTTCCAAATCGAATATCAATCCGGTTATTTCCCGGAAGAGTATATCCGCTACGCGAAGAAAAGAATATGACTACGACTATATCGCATTCAATTTACGTGCAGCCGAATAGTAGAGTAGCAGAGCAAGTTTTTGGGTAGTTTGGATATTTGATTAAACTAAAATTACTTTTGTCGGGATGCAAAAGAAAGGGCACTACTTTTCTTAATTAAATATTTTTTATGCCATGTCTCACTATATTAAATTAAAATAGAAACTTAATCCACGATGTAATTGTCTAGTTGCTGTGTGTAGTAAGTAATAAAAGCAGCAGCAACGAACGAAACGAACGGAACGAGTTTTAAAACAAATTGCGTTCAATTTTCAAATTGATTTAATGATTAATTAATGTAACTCACTTGCACGCACACATACAAAAGGAATTTTGATTAAAGTTGTCGTCAGCGAGCTGTCTGTTAATAAAGGGTTAGATTTTCACTATCCCAACTTTACTCCTTCGTAACTTGGAGAAAATTCATTATTCCGTTTATTCCGGCTACAAATGATTTTGCCTATTTATTTATTTAGTATACCGTATATGCGTTTGTATGAACAAATACAATTCGGTTTAAAACGTAAACGAAAACGAAAATGTAGGGGGGTATTACCTATGATATCAGAAGTAATTTAATTAATTTAATAATAAACGCAACATATATTATACTTTAGTAGTATAAATGCGCATTCTCTCATTTTGACGAATTAACGTGTTGGTAGAGAGTTGCACACGAAGAAGAAAAAGTAATTAATTTTAATTGAATAACATATATGTGTTTAAATTTAGTTCCTGTGTAAAGCGACTTGAGTAAATGCCTTAATTAATGTTGAACAAGTTGAAAAGAATTGTTAAGAAAGCTTCGGGTTGCTGCTGCTGCTGCTGCTGCTGCTGGTGCAATTAATTGGAAAGAATTGAAAAGGCGAAATTGTCGAATTTTTCCTCTCTCTTTGCCGGGTGAAATGCGCGGTTCAAGAGCGAGTGTACCGTACCGAACTGAGAAGGAGGCGGTGGCGGCGGTAGCATTGCAGCATTTGGAAAACATGCAAACCTCTCTTCTTCCTTGTGTATCTAGATATATAGATAGATAGATAGTATATTCGAGTTCGGAGGATGAGAGAAGGAATGAGTCGACAGAATTTCAATAGTGTTAATAATTTAATTGAATGTGGTGGCTGTAATTTGCATTGTTAATCTATCATTCCCTCGATGTATGTATGTGTATAGGTTCGATGTTCTTGTAAATGGAGGTGGTGCAGTAACGCTCCAATTTCAAAGATCTCCATTCCGCCCGCTCACCCGCACCGTATTCGTGCCATGGAATCAGATCGTCGTTCTACCGCCGGTCCATATGCAGCTCAGCGACGACGGTGATTCTTCCAATTTGCATCCGAGGTAATATTGAATGAATGCGTGCGTGTTCGCACAATAATAATTATACATGATGATGTAGATGATAAATACTAATCCAATTTTAATATCACGTTCAGTTTCCTAAGTCGTAATCCGGCTATCAACTTCCCGGGCGTTTCTCGCTCACTTTTCGGTTCTAATGGACTTCTTCCAGCAACCTGTAACGAACACGATCCAGAACTTTTAAAGCCCGTAATAACGGGAACGTGGATGCCTGAAGCAGTTGGCGGTCTTCCTGGCCAGAGTGTGATATTCGCTGAAACTCAAATCGTACAAGAATCAATACCAATACCCGGCTCCGACTTGCATCTCATGTACCAAAGTTCGCAGGCGACAGGTTATCTAAGCACAATTTATATGCGGCTGACAGGCAACACCATTCCGAAAACTTTAACACATGTGCATGTACGAGTTGAAGTTGAAGGTTCATTACATGTCAAGACATATGAAGCTGACCCGGACTTGAAGCATACGTTCGCATGGAATAAGCGCAATGTGTACAAGCAAAAAGTGTATGGAATCGCTCAAGCAAAAGTATCTGTTGGCTATCAACACTCGACATGCGATGAGCCAGTTTGGGAAACGGAAACCGCCAAACTGAAAGGTTTTGATGTTGATATATCCGATATTGGCGGTTGGGGCCTCGACATTCACCACCATTACAATTTCCACGAGGGCATTTTGCAGAAAGGTGACGGCTCCACATTACATTTGAAACAATATCCGCGTACGGTTAATGTTGTTATGGGAACGGGCTTACAACGCACATTAGATTGTCCGGGACAATGCGGCGGTCCGGCAAAGGATGCCAAATTACTCACACCTGGCTCATTAGCAAGCGGCCCAGATGGAAGTATTTACGTTGGGGACTTTAATTTGGTGCGAAGAATTACGCCGGAAGGAAACGTTTACACCGTCCTGCAATTAAGGTATTCATTCATATCGAATACAGCACTACCATAATATTTTATTTTATCTTATTTTATTTTATAGTAGTATTATATTTATACATATTTGATTCCTATTTCGATTCATTTCATTTCACATTATTGCATTTGCAGGGCGACGCAAGTGGCATATCAATATTATTTAACGGTCTCGCCAGCCGACGGTCATTTATATGTATCCGATCCCGAAAAGCATCAAATCCTAAAAGTTATATCGCTCGAGCCTGTATCTGATCCGAGTATAAATAGCGAACCAGTAAGTTCAAACATCATTAATTTTTATAAAGAATTGCCATTATCCACAAAATTGCTGCTTTGCTGTGTTTAGGTCGTCGGAAATGGGGAACGCTGCATACCGGGGGATGATAGTAATTGCGGCGATGATGGCCCCGCTAAGCACGCTCGATTAGCGCACCCCAAGGGTATTGCCATCGCCGCCGATAAAACGATGTACATCGCCGATGGAACAAATATACGTGCGGTCGATCCGCGCGGAATAATCCACACGCTGGTCGGTACACACGGCCATCACAATCATTGGTCGCCGATACCGTGCCACGGTGCGATTCCCGCATCGCTCGCTCAGCTTCAATGGCCAACGGGATTATCGCTAAGTCCTTTAGACGGTTCCTTACACTTCATCGATGATCGGCTCGTTCTCCGGCTCACAGCTGACATGAAGATCAAAGTCGTTGCGGGAACTCCATTACACTGCCATACGCGCGATGATAACGTTACGAAAACGGTACAAAGCGATGATGTATTGGGCACGGTGTTGGCGCTGGCATTCTCTCCCAACGGCGATCTCTACATCGCCGAATCGGATACACGTCGCTTGAATTTCATTCGTATGGTCGATTCGTCCGGCCGTATCATCCATTTCGCCGGTAAGATTCAGGAGCGCATCAAGAGCAATTGCGACTGCAATACAAGCTTCACCACTGCCAATCCGAGAAATAATCAAGAGCTTCCGACTGCTTGCATTTGCGGAGCGAACGACATGACAACGAGCAATGCTGAAACGTTGCTCTCGTCGAATGCAAGATTCCAGGCGATTTCGGCGCTCACTGTCTCGCCGGGCGGTGTGCTGCACGTCGCCGATCAGGGATCGTTGCATATACTTGCATTGGAGCACTACCTTCCGCTGCACGACGAGAATGGTGAATTCCACATACCGTATCCAGCAACAGGGGAAGTGTACTCGTTCAACCGATATGGCCAACATGTTGCTACCAAGGATTTAACATCGGGCAAGACGAAATACGTTTTCCTCTATTCGAAAAATACCAGCTTCGGAAAATTATCGACGGTTACGGACAGTTCGGGCAATAAGATTCAATTCTTGCGCGATTATAGTAATGCGGTCAGTTCGATTGAGAATACGCAAGATCACAAATCGGAATTGAAAATATCGGGCGTTGGATATTTAGTCAAGTTGTCAGAAAAAGGTCGATCGGAAATTGAATTAGATTATGACATGAACAGCGGTCTTCTAACAAGTCGTTCAGGAGTAAGGAGCTGACTTATAGAAACTTGTTTGCAATGCATTATTAATTATATTATATTTCTTAGGGAGGTGAAACGTTCATATATCAATACGATTGGTTGGGTAGAGCAACGGGAGTAACATTACCAAGTGGCGAAACTTTGAAGTTAATGTCAGAACTTTCACAAAATCAAGGATTAGTGGTATCCGCCACCGCGCCACCCTCCCAGCTAATGATTACAGGAAAATCAAACAAGAAAGTCATCATCAAAGATGGTAAGTTGTTTTTTGATGTGGTGCTGGTTGTCTTGTATAGTAAATAAGTATATAATTAATTCAATGAGCGCTAATTCGTCCCTATCTGTCTATTTATTTACTAAAGAGTTGGAAATCACCGAGGCAATCACATTGAAAAATTCAACAGTCGCTGTAACCAGTGCTTGCGGTGGACGTTTGGAAGTATCCGCGGTTGAACGCCATCCACTATTAGAAGCCGCTTTGCCAGTGGAAGCGGAAATGTTACCGGTGTGGTCGGAGCAAACCGCAATGTTTGGAGAAGGATTAGAAAATGTCATGTCGACAAAATTCAGTTTAGTTGGTGATGTACGTAATCCGCAACAAACGTTAAATAGAGAAATATATGTGAATAACACTAAAATGCTCGGCATCAAATTCAATCAACTTACAAGCAAAGAAACGTTCTACGATAAAGACCGGCAGCCATTACTATCGATTTTATATGATCCGTCAGGCTTACCACTTGTATATGCCCCATCTGGAGCGGAATCGTTGAATATCTCCTATGACGGTTTCAAAAGGATCGGCGCTTGGAAATGGGGCCCATCTGAATTAAAATACAGTTATGACAGGCATGGATTACTCTCTGAAATCACCAGCAGCTTAGATGGCACGCAAATCTTCACATATAACGAGCTGAATATGATATCGAAAATAACACTCGCCAGCCAACGCAGCTTCTCATTAAGTTATGATGATTCAGGTGGTTTGCGACACGTTACCCTTCCCAGCACCACGAAACATTCGTTCAGCTTACAGCCGTCGCTCGGATTCATTAGAGTGACGTACACACCGCCGGGAACTAATAGGGCATATTTACAGCATTACTCGCATTCCGGTCTACTCTTGCAAACGGTGTATCCGGGCGAAGGGGCTCGCGTCGTCTATCGCTACACGCCCAACAATCGTCTAAATGAAGTTGTTCACGGCGATGGAAAAACCATTTATCATTACTCACTGACGTCAGGATTACCAAGTCAGGTATTACACACAGAACCAGATTTGGAATACAGATGGGATTATCAATATATTGGCGGATTATTAATGGAGGAGCGAATCGATTTCGGCGCAAAAAGTGGATTGAGTAATGCGAAATTTACCTACGATTACGATAGCAATTATAGATTGACGGTGGTGCAAGGTCGCATCGGCGGTCAAAATTTACCGCAACATAATTTAGCCTATCATGCAAAAACCGGCTCGCTCGAACTAATTGGACCATTTAAAATAATGAAACCGAAATTGAATGAGACGAACGTTTACGATGGCACCGCACTATTCTCACGTAGTGTCGATGCGCGATACTTGGAGACGCAGGTCGCGTTAACAATACATGGAATGGAAGTATTCCGAATGGAATTCAGCCATGACATGCATGGGTAAGTAATGGAAGCATGGAAGCCATTCCATAAATGTTTGCTTGAGCAATAATATTAACATTTCTCTTCTTCCTTTTTCATTTCTACTACTACCAGACGCATCTCGCAAACACGCACATACACCCGCAATGTGGGCGTAAATACATACACAAATTTAAAGAATTATACATGGGACTGCGATGGACAGTTGCTGGGGGTGGAGGCGCAGGAGCCGTGGGGCTTCCGCTACGATGAAAACGGCAATATGCTTTCATTAACATATCGACGCAATACAATACCGATGGAATTCAATGCAATGGATCGGATTATTAAATTCGGCGAAGGACAATACAAGTATGACAGTCGGGGTCACGTTATCCAGAATGCGCGCGAGGAAAAATTCCATTACAACGCCAAGGGGCTGCTGGTGCGGGCGACGAAACGAGGTCGCTTCGACGTTAAATACTATTACGATCACTTGGACAGGTAATTATTTAGCAAATTAGCGCGCAAGCCATTTACTTTTCACTCACTACACACAGTGGTGTACTAGAAGTTCTGATACTTCGTTTGAGGATCGAATGAGTTTCAGAACCATTTCCTAGAAGCAAAACGCATTTTTCTCAAATTTTAGATTTATATTAAATCAATTAAAATCAATCAGCAATCAGTCTGAGTTGTACAACACTCCATTTTTTCAGTACACCACTGCTCACTACTCTTCTTCTATGTGTATGTGCTTACCTACTATATTTCTGAAAACTTTTTGCAGAATATCAACGCGCAAAGATAATTACGGCAACGTAACCCAATTCTTCTACAACAATCAGAAACGGCCTCATGAAGTTAGTCAAATTTATTCACCGCGCGATGGAAAATTAATGTCGCTTGTATATGACGATCGAGGACATTTAATTTATGCACAAGTAATATATTAAATTTTCATAATAAAGATGATGAGATCATGTTTAATATTTATTTATTAAAATTGTTGCAGGTCTACAGGCATAAATACTATGTGGCGACGGACCAGTGCGGCACGCCGATCATGATATTCAATCAATACGGCGAGGGTATACGTGAGATAATGCGTTCGCCATACGGGCACATCGTCTACGATTCGAATCCCTATCTTTATTTGCCTGTTGATTTTTGCGGCGGTCTTTTAGATCAGGTAAGATATATTTTGGTTCAGATCGATCGATAAATAAGAAATAAATCGCAGCGCGGCGCAAAAATAGATTGCATACGATCACCTACCTCGTTTATTTTATAGGTAACATCTCTTGTGCATATGCCAAATGGGAAAGTTTATGATCCATTAATCGGGCAATGGATGTCGCCGTTATGGGAAAACGTTCTAGAGCGCGTTGCGACACCAACTCATTTGCATTTATATAGATTTAATGGAAATGATCCTATAAACGTTGGCCAAGATTTAAGTCGTCCAAAAGGTAGGTGGTGGAGCGCACGAAATACGAAATGAATATTTTAATAGCAATTATTAATTTTATCACCATCACGACGAAAGCGATTTTAATCAAAATGAAAATCAAAATTTCCAGATTACCTCAGCTGGCTGACGAAGATGGGATACGATTTGAAGAGTTTGGCGCCACAATTATATCCGGAAAGTTTGCCCGGTGGTAGTATGCCGCCACTCCTCACCCAACCGCCCGCCTTTTGGGATCCGCTAAAGAAGAAACTTAGCAGTCAATTGACGCTCCAATCAATCTCAACCGGAATTCAATCAGGCTTCTTAGCACATATCTATTCCAGACGAATGACCGAAGCGAAAGAATTATCAATGCCATCGAAATCAGCTTTGAAAACGGATGTTATGGATTTAGTTCCAAAGAAAATTGGAGCGGCATCAGATCCACCATTCGGCAAAGGAATTCTTGTTTCAAGAACATCACAAGGACGTGCGATCGTTTCGAGTGTTCCTGCAGCAAATGCAATTTACCGCGATGTTTACACATCCGTATTTAATCGATCTTATTTGCTACCGTTCACGTTCGTCGTACACAGCGCCCAACAGGATGCATTCCACTTCATTAAAGAAGAAACATGGAAAGCTAATGATGATAAAGGTCAATTAAAACGATTACAAGGACAAGTCAATACCACTTTCCATGAGAATCCGCGCGAAAATGGCAGCGGCAACAACTATTTCGATGTTAAAATTCACGGCTTGAATGCGGTCATCAATCTACGATACGGCACGACGCTCGAAAAGGAGAAACAACGATTGCTGCATCATGCAAAACTGGCAGCGATTCGGAAAGCGTGGCACAAGGAGAAGGAGGCGATAAAGAACGGATTTTCCGGAAGCGTCGAATGGACGACAGGCGAAGTGGATGAAATTTTAAAATTGGGTTATGCAACATCATACGAGGGCGAATACATACACGATGTTCAGGAATATCCTGAATTGGCAGAGGATCCATACAATATTCACTTTCAGAAAAAACAGACCGACACATCAAAGAAAAAGCGAAAGAAACGTGAGGTAAGTTGTCTTGATAAATGGTGGATTACATGGAGCATTAATTGCTAGTGCGAATTTCCAACCAGACGCTTTAATTAAACCACAAAACCAAACAAAAACAAAACCAAACAAACAATTAACTAAGTGTGATGTACCAAAAAAATAAAAAAAATTACTTTTCAAATGTGAGACGTTTTATACCAAAAAATACCAAAGTCTATTTGTGTATGTATTTCAAAGATGCCAAAAATATGTATATTATTTATTTACGAATATGTTACCTATATGTATGTGATTTAACATTGATGCAAATTGTTGATGCAATATCATTTTTTATATATTATAAGTTTAAACTCTTGACTGAATTATGAATGTGAGTCTGGACAAATTGCATCAAATGTTCTTTATTTGTAAATATTTTCATAATTTAAATAAGGGGAGTGAAAGGGAAATGGGCGAGCGCAGAATGAAAGGCCATATAATGGTAGTGCCATAACATCTAGCTAGGAAAATATAAAGTAAATATGAGAGAAATACAAAAAATAAATTTAATAGATTGTAAAAGAACAGTCAAAAAAACGATGCCATAAATAAAGTTTAATGAAAATGAGTAAAGTAAAAAAAATGATGATTAAAAAAAAGTATCAAAAAAGTGTAAATATAGTCCAGTTATTAAAACTTTTTAATAATTTTAATTAAACAAAACGAATTTATTCTAGATAGGAGAAAAAATTGAATGAAAAAAAAATCATTATCTAATTGTATGTTGTGTTGCTTTACTTAATATTATATATCATTGTGACTGATCTATGTTAAAAAAAAAGAAAATAATGAAAGATATAAAAAAGCAGAATAATTATCCGCTGTGTACCTTGCAAAAAACTTGCCATGCCACATTTCAAAAAATTATTTTGTTGTAAAATAGAGTTTAAGATATATTTTTATCCGCCTGCCATCGTAGTATATTTTGTGTGCTGTTGTTATAAGTATATTGAACACAAAATGTACTAATTTAATGTTGATATATGTTGTCCATAGACCATATAACTTGCTGGTAATTGTTTAAACAAAAAAAAAATGAAGCTGTTTATGAAAAAAATAACATTATATGACGATACTTATATTTCCATATATTATTTTCAAATGTAGCATTTTTATTATTTTTCTTTTCAATTCATTGCGAAATTCTATTTCAATTTTATATTTTTTATTTTATTCAAGCCATTAACAAGTATTATAAATGTTTTTGAAATAAAGAAATTGTTTTATATATAGTAGCAACAATTTTATTGATCCTACCTGTTATCATCATGTATGCTCAAAACTGAAATTCATTTCAAACATGTCAAATCAGGTTTTCCCCACAAATCAGAATCTCCCTGAATTATCTGCAACGATTGCAACGCCAATTCCCATGAACCTTCTGTTTCAGCTATTTGAATTAAGAGAGCGCCGTACACATTAAAAACAGTAAATTACATTTGCAATGTATTATTTAAAAAACATGTGTTTTACAATGCATAAATTGTATAATGACCAAAAAGGATTTTCTACTACATAAAGATTTTTTGCCAAATATTTAATTTATTAATACGATGACTAAATCAGTAGACCTAAAGTACAGAAACTTGTCTTAAAAAAATGAAAAGATTCTAAATAAAAGTCAAAAAGAAAAGCACAATTCTCATCAGGAAATAATCGAAAAATACAAAACTACATACATGATTTATGTATTTTGAAACTTATAAATTGAAGCGCATACTGTAAGGTAAAATACATGCTAATTAAAAACATTCATTTCCAATGTGAAATAAACATTTTTTAAGTCTTATATACATATTTGTGCTAATAATGCAAATACGGATTTTGAAATAATATTTATAATAAATTTATCGCTTAAATTTATGGAACGCAACTGCATTTTGTGTATGTAAGTATAAAAAAGTAGAAATTTTCAGTTTTCATGCAACGGAAAAATCTTGGAATTGATTTTTTTGCATGTTGAACGTAAAATTCTAAACTACGCGAATTAGATTTAATTCAATTGTTACCTTGGAAACAATTGTTTTTTGTTATGTTTTTTTTTTCTGGTTTAAGTTAAAAAAATCTCACCTCATTATTTTACTAAAGATAAACCGTTTTGCTGATAGATGAGAGAGATTTTTATTGATTATGACGATTATTCGATCTAGGCCCATTATTTCGATTTCTATTAGGTCGAGCAAAGCCATTATTATTCGCATAGTATGGTTGATGGTTGTTGGAGCGCGGTGTGGTATGATGACGATGATTCCCACCGCCACCGCCACCACCTCCGCTTCGATGTCGCGTTACCTCATCGTCCTGCAGATGGTCGCCGACGCCATTGTTGGGCGGAGGCTGGACCGGTTTTTGCGGCGGTTGCTGTTGAAGCTGCATCGGTGGTTGTTGTTGTTGTTGTTGTTGTTGTTGCTGTTGCTGCTGCTGCGGTGGTGGTGGTTGTTGCTGCTGTTGTTGAGATTGCGGTGCTGGCGCAACGACCGGTGGCTGCATAGTTTGCGGCTGTTGCGGTGGCGCATTCGGGAATTGTTGGAAGTGGGGCGGCATTGGAATCGGCGGAGGTGGCGCCGTTACGTACGTTTGATTAGTAAATGTCTGAGATGGGATTTGTTCTGGCGGTGTATCTAACTCAGATTCCTAAAAACATCATAATACATAATGTATTGGATATAATGTTTTTGTTTGTTTGCTCATTTACCTGTAGGAAGAAAAAGCTGCCGGTGCCTAAGACTTCAGTAATCGGCCGAGGTGGTGGCGGTGCTGCCTGTTGGTAGTACATCTGCTCAGGAACTGGTTGTTGCATCGCAATTTGAGGCTGTTGTTGCTGTTCCATTGCCGGTTGCTCAACAACTGGTGGCAATTGGCGTCCACCAGCTTCAATTGTCATATTTTCCAATGCCTGCACGGGAATCGCCTCCACCGAATTGATCACCATTTGCCCGCCGCCAGTGGTCTCCGTCTCTTCGTTCGTTGCAGCCGGCGTTTCCTCAACGTACGCCTCCAACGCCTGGTCCAAATATCCGCTCTCATGTACCTTGCCAATCACCTCTTTGATTTGATTATAAGTAGCACCAAAAATCTCCTTTGGTTTACCGTCGACCACCGCCAATAGATGTTCGGCGGCGGCTTGCACCTGATTCGTAAAGGCAGTGGGATCGCCGGGCTCATGTTTTGGGGTCGCCACCGTGTATAATTCGTCCAATAGTCTACACGTTAAGCAATACGTATTACAAACACCAAATCAAATCAAATCAAACATATCACTTACTTAATGTCATTTTGCGTCAGTTGAGCAGCACCATTTCGTCCATTCAAAAAGTCTTCCCTAATAGATTCCTGTCCCAAGTTCGTTAAAACATCTTGCACCAACAGTACTTCTCGCACCTGTAACACAACATGACAAATAGAATAGATAATAAATAATGCAGTGATTAATTCGCATTTGATAAACACACACCTTTGTTAATTCAGCCTGACTTCTAGCAAGCGCCTCCTTTCTGGCCCGCTTCTTCTCGTCTTTTTCAGCAACAGTGGCAATTCCTAGGAACTGTTTACATATGTCACGTGCAAATTCCAACGTTTGAACAACCTCATCGAATTTCGCAACGGCAGTCTTCTGGTCATGATTCAAATCTTTACCCGATTTTTGTAAGTCACGATACGATTCGAGCTTCGACTGAAATGAATAGAAAAAAATAAATTGAAGCACCGTTCAAATCAATAATAAGCATTTTAATAATGTAATCGGGAGAAATGTATAAATAGCATTTTGTTTTCGTATGTATTATATTATAACAATAAATTCCATCGAATTTGGAATAATAAGATATAAATGTAATGTAGATGTGGGCAAGGAATGAAATAAATAAAAACATGAATACGCGTTGTAATAACATCATGCATAAGAAAGAGCAAAAAAACATTTAATAAAAAAAACAAAGATATCGCATTGTATATTCTTTCGGTGACCTTTAAATATCCAATTATAGAATGTGGCAAAAGATTCAACATTATTTCGTTAGTTAATAGCAACAATTAAACGATGTAATTTGCAAGAAAGCACCGCAATTGCAAGGCTAGATTTGAATTGAAACAACAAAACCTACGTGTATCATACAGAAATACTTTGATAGCATTTTTTTGCATGAATATGAGAAACAATGAATCGATTCTCACCTTTCGTTTTTCCAAATTTCTTATTTTATGTTCGATAATTGTAATTGCTTGTCGTAAAGGTGTAATTGTTGTATTTTCCGTTAAACCATTATCGGCAATTTGCTTCTCTATTTTGACATTCGCCGAAGGCATTTTCTAACTTAGCTAAAATGTCCTTCTAATGAACAATTTATCAATTACGTTTTCTTATTAATTGGTTATCTATTCAATACACTACGTATCTAATTAAATTTAATATTATCAACTTGGTTAGTTTGATGAATATCAATTGACTGAGCACTGCAGCGATCAAGAATTCATCTAACGAGAAAAACGCCGACGAAAGACGGAAATGTCAAATCGTTAAACGGAAATCGCACAAAATGACAGAACGCCATTTAAGCGGGAAGTTTAAATAGTTTAAGTCATTTCATGCGATTTTCAAGCATCATTACACATTTTATTAATTACTAATTCACAAAAGCAAAAACGACAACACAATTTCAATTAGAATAAATCGGTAAAGGGCAGTTGAATAGTGTCCACAAGTAATATTAGTTGCATACATACAAAAAGTAAAGTTGTTGCAGCGCTTTCTTATGCAGAATAGCTCAAACAAGTTGCGCTCTAATCTGGATGATAAATTTGTTAAGTAAATTGCATACGTTGAAATCACGATTAAAATTTTATTCAAACTCGAAAATTGATATGTTGATGACAACTCTTGTAAGCTTTACAGTAATTAAACTGTATGTAGTAATAAATTTTAAATAAATTTCATCTCATCTCATCTAATATTGCAAATCAAAAAATGTACCTGTCATAATTTGAGAATTTGAGAATTGCTAAATTAGTAAAAACTTTAGCATTACAGAAAGGACGATTGTTTAGTACTATGTTGCCAATATAAACAAATTTATGCGATATGTATATTTTTCATCAGTACTATGAAAAATATATCTCATTAAATGCACCCTTTTCCAGTTGTATTTCGAAATTCATTTAACTAATCTAAAATACATTTGATGCTTTCTGAAATATTAATATGACTATTTGGTACTTTTGCTGGAAAAGGTATAGATTCAAATAAATAAAAAACAATTAATGGATAGTATAGTATAGTATAGTATGGATGTTATATTACGTAGCAGGATGAGCAGAAAAAGAGTTTGTTGTCACTGATTTTAGACCTAGCAATTCAAAATCAAAGCCAATCTCAATAAATAATGACATGTTTTTGCTTTTAGAATTACACCAATCGCGAACAGTGAAGTTTTTTCTTCTGCAATCAGCGTACAGTGATTGAATTGCGACCCGATGGTAATAACAAAAACAATTAAACCCATTGAAAGACAAACAGGAAATGATTGATATAATTGAAAAAAGGAGACGGCTTAGTTGTATCTCCAAAAGATTATTCAATCAACTAAGTTGCTCCGAAAAAACGCATATTTTATACTTTCTTTTTTTGTATAATATAAAGTGTTCTAAAATAATGTTATTTATTGCATTTATATACAGAAACATCGGTTTCAATGCTAATACTAAATAATTTACATATATAAATGATTTTTTTCTATACATTTATTGATTCATATTGGTTTTGAATGTTAATTGCTTCAGTATACAGTTGTTTGTCGTGGAAGATTTCTGATTTTCCTCTCTCGTGTGTGTGTGTATGCGTGTGTTTGGTGTGTCTATATTTACAATTAAAAAAAAATCGTAATGTGTATAGGCCTAGAAAAAATCATCGTCTATTGACCATTTCCTGTATTTGTCTGATAATGATTCTAATCACAAATATTTCATTTTAGTTAATATAGTTTATGTTGTATGAAATCCAAAATACAATAAATAAAAACTATCACTTGCGTTTTTTTTTGTTTGTTTGTTTGTTGTAGAATCTAGGTTTTGTAAATTAACTTATGCAACGTTAATGGTACTAATAATATTTGTACAGAGCTACAAAACATTCAACTTTCATCGATTTTCTTTTTATAATACTAATTAACAGAGCCTTACAAACACTTAAAATTTTGCATATTTTTAATCCAAACAACAAAAAGACAATTTGTTGAATAATATGCATAATTTTTGACACACACCCATCACAGTACGTAATAATTTGATCAAAAAATGCGCGTAAAATGTTTTTTTTGTTTTTTTTATACAGTACGTATTCGTTTTTAGTATATAAAATGCGAAAATTTTAAGTGGTTTGTTTGTTTAATATATATGTATATATCCACAAAAAGCTCTGATTAAATATGAGCAAATGCTCGTTTATAAATATTTTTTTTATTATATTTTATAATAAACAAAACAAAAAATCAACATGTTTCTTTTTGACACAATTATCTCCTCTCTCAAGGCGACACTGGCTCTACATAGTTGGCTGGATAGAGTCCGACTCTTCCATCCTTTCGTCCCTTACACCAACCCTGCTCATCCTCATCTTCGAGCTTCTCAAATACGTCACCTACAAATCAATCACGTTCAAACAGCCGATCAATACATATGTTTAGCACAACGTATGAGTGAGTTAGTTGTATTCATAAAATAATGTACCTGTTTTAAAACTCAATTCGTCATTTTCAGCGCCTTCATAGTCGTATAGCGCCTTCACCGGCACGCCGGGCTCGCCATTATCAACTAGTGCGTCGCTTTCGTCCCATTCCTCCTCTTCGAACGGATTCGATTCGCCTTTTGCAGTTGAACCATTACTGAAATAAAATCATAGATTAATAATTATTTTTAGATGATTGTATTCAAAGGCGTCTCGTAGTGATATTCAATTTGTTGTTTTATTGTTTTTTACTTTTTTGCCCTTTTGGAGAGTTTCGCTCCCCCTTTTCACATTTTTTTTCTTTATTTCTTTAATTTCTCATTCGAATAGTGCAAAATTATCTGCAACAAATACGGTGAGACGTCTCGAAACTCTTCAGACCGCGTACACATTAAATATTACTAGAAACATTTTAATTACGCCATTGCAGCGACGCCGCTGATTGTATTATACGATAATGACGTAGGCGCTTTTTTTATTATTTAAACTATTCATTACATTATCGTGACGAGCACACTTACGTAATTGTCGATTCTCGCTTACTAGGACTCTCAACCTTTGGCGTTTTTTGGGGAGTTTCACTTTTATCCTGACTGCTATCGTTGCTGTTCGTCTTCGTTGTCACACTCTTGGTCTTAATTGATGATTTGGTCGAATAGTCCTAAAAATAGTATCTATTACAAAAGCATTGCCAATGAGATTCGATTAACTGTTAATTTGCCAATATCTAATCCACACCAAATTATTCCAAATATATATTATCTCTTTTCGTTTTAGGCTTTTAATTAAAAGGCAAATAATGATAATAATGATTATTAAACTAATGTAGTCTAAAAACTAAAAAATAATAAAATAAAAAAAAGCGTACATGCAAATCTTCTCCGACAGGTCTCTGATTGATGAGCATAATACCAGAAGGCACAGATTCCTTGGATTTACCTTTCGAAATGTCTCTGAATTCCTCTGTGTAATCCTAAACAATAACATGCAAGTCACTCAAAATAAAAATTAAAAAACGATATTGTTTAATCAATTATTAATCATCTAATAAATTAGATTAAATTTAATTAAAAAAATAAACTAAAACATGCAGCATTATTGTTATTCCTGCCTCTCTCAATATAAGCAAAATACCTCGAATTGCGGCCAATTCATAGCCATGTTAACACCGTGATTGTTCGACCACCATTTCAAGTCCTTTTTGTGATCCGCATTGTTAATTGTATGATATAATTCCTCGTATATCTGTGGCAACCTGTACACATTTCAAATTCACATCAAAGCGTCAATTAATTGAATAACGAACAAATTGAGTATAATTACATTGGATCCTGGTAGATATTTAAATACTTGTGAA
This sequence comes from Adinopsis sp. GC000173, assembly GCA_030264715.1. Classification (NCBI taxonomy): domain Eukaryota; kingdom Metazoa; phylum Arthropoda; class Insecta; order Coleoptera; family Staphylinidae; genus Adinopsis; species Adinopsis sp. GC000173. The sequence continues at coordinate 21,183 of JARJDW010009839.1, forward strand.
TATCAAATAGTGTATCTTTAATGAATTCTAATCGCTGCCCCTCCATCTCCTGGCATTTTTCAAATACTCCCGTCATATCTTCCATGTATTTTGGATTGTAATTATTTATCTCTTGCAATGCTAATTCGTACTTCTCCTTGCTCTTTTGCACCTCCTCTTTTGACTTTTGTACGCGATCCTGCATTTTTTTAATCTGAAACACGTATGATGGACATGAATAACAAATGGGCACATGCAAAAATGCATATCAAGTACACAGTGCCGGATTAATTAATAGATTAGCCAGAAAAGTGATTTGGTGTTTCAGATAATTTTTTATATTTTTTCAAATCTAAACAAAAACTATTTCTGCTACTCCAATGTTTATAAATAACATCGTCCAAATGGCGGCCTTCAACAGTGATGCAATTTTCAATACATTTTTGAATATTTCATCAAAGCATATCTGGAAAATGCTTTTTTAATATGTGCCTCCTTAGGTTTCAGGTAAATACTTTTGATTCTAACAAACAAGAACTATGGCACGTTAAGGCACTTATGTTGTTGTCGTACTCGTACTCGTACTCTTCGACTTCTTTCTTCGGGGTAACTACACTCGAATAGTTTTATTTATAAACATTAAAGTAAACAAATAGTTTTTCTTTAGATTTATAAAATAAATGATTCCTCATTCTGAAATAAAGAAAGACAGTTAGAATTTTGAATTTTAACTAAAATCCCTTTTTTAAAACTTAATCCGGCTCTGTATGAAATCAAAGAAAAATGAAAAAAGTAGACAAGTGCACATTCTTACCACAGTTGCTCTCTGAATATACGTGCAATTAAAAAGGCAATGAGTGTATTAGCAGACATTCTTTTCTTATGCACAATTTATCAATTTACCTGGTCTTGTGAAATTGAGCTGTCGCCGGAAGCGTTTCTCTCCTGATTTGATGCCGATTTTTCAGTCTTGCACGCTGTGTGATAGTCGCTTTTCGCTTTATCCACTTTCTGAAGGAGTTTTGCCCATGGCTTTTGAGCTTTTTTAAATGCATCCTCCATATCTTTGCGCTCTTTTATATGCATCATCGACTGGAACAAAAAGCGCAATGCTGGTAAAAATGTCGTCGTCATATTCGACAATTAGCGATTTATTATTTCGCTGGGAAAATTGAAACGTGAGCGAAATAAAACATGAAATTAATAAACTGTGTGTCATTTTGTTGCAACGTTGTCGGAATGACAAGCGCGACTTTCACGCTGCATTAAAAAAAACGCGAATTTTCTACATATAGAGTTAAATAAAACATACAATTATATTTTAATAGCGTTATCTAATATAGTCAAGGTTAGAGTAAATGTGTGCGCATACATACCTTATGATAAGTATCCTTTTGCCATATCTTAATCTTCGTCGTCACCTCATTGCTTAGATTATCCCTAACTTTGTTGTGCACGTCGCACCGTCGATCCGCTTCGACGAGCACACCCTTCCACGCCGCCTCCGTCGTACCGTACTCGGGCCCCTTTTCTATCAGATCGTTCCACTTCTTCGACCAGGCCTTCAGACTCTTCGCGTAGTTCTTCTCGATTTCGGCGCGCTCTCCTACCAGCTGTATTAGATCCGAGCATAGCTTATAGCCATCGTCGACGCGTTTCGTCGTCTTTTTGTAGTTACCCGGTTCCCAGAAGGAGTCGCTCGTCGCTATGAGCATATTATCATCGCTGTGATGTGACATCTGCGCGCCGTTTCAGTCTGCAATCAAGAGATGCGTAATTAACAAAAAAATCGGCAACGCTTTCAACCGTATCAATGTATAGTAACTGTACAAATATATATATATACTTTTTTTTAAAATAAAACATGCATTTTAAATAGAGCAACAACAACAACGCTTTTATTTGTTTAACGCTGATTAATTTTGTGAGAATCGCAGCATATTTGATGTTGTTGGTTAATTATTTCTATTCGTTCGATTTAAGACACATACCTATATATTATAGGTACAACGTGTGAGAATTTCTATTAAATGTTTTGTTAAATTTATTGTGTTGCACTAGTTGCATTTTATTAAAATATGACATCGTCAGATATAATTTGTCCCAAATTCCATTGTACACACAGAATGGATTTCCTTCTTGCATATTTCATGGATGTGAAATGAAATACTGTTATTCAGCACACTTTGTGCGCGATGCGATGCTGCTGTTGTTGCATCGCACCATCAACAACAACAACAACACATTGATTTGATGACACCACCACCACCACCATCGAAATAATTATACGATGATAAGCTAGATTCCATTCAATTCGTATGTGGCGACGCCAACAGAGATTAATTATGTAATAATGAGTCGATAAATCGATGGATGGATGGATGGTGGTTGAAGAGATGATGCACGCGTACGAAATCGATATCCGCGTGGCAATTAAATGCTGCTAGATTTATAGATGGATGGGAAAACAGTTAGGTTGTTGGTTGGGTTGTGTCGCCCCGTACATAGACAGTTGACGTGTATGTTGCTGTCGTCTACTGTTTTCGCATAAATAGCCAGACCATATCTGCAACTATAAACGGCGCACCATTTCACGCATCATATTTTTATAGATTTTAGACAGTTTAGAAATGAGTCACTCGACAGTTTTGATTAAAATTAAAGTTGAAGGTGGTAATGCATAACAAAAAGGCAGCAGCGCATTTTTCCTAGAATTTCATGAATTTTAAAAATTGTACAAATTTTGAAGGTAGATCAATTGATTGGTGCACCTTCTCGATTTGGTAGCTACACGAAGAAAGGCACGTCAACTTCTTTTTCCTGGTGTTGTTCTTTAGTAAACGTAAATATTGATAAAAATGCACAAATCGATTAATATTTCAAATTATTTGGTATCGTTGGTAGTCATGCGAAATGAAAGCACTGCGGTGCATTCTTCCTAGAATTTTATGGCCTAAAAAATAAGTAAATTGTCCAAACTTGAAGGTAGCTCGATTTGGTAGCTGCACGAAAGAAGTATATTTCCTAATGTTTTTTTATTATACCTAAATGTTTTTTAAAAAGTGAAGAAATCTAGAAAAATATTTAAAATTTGAAGGTAGATTAATTGGTACACCTCCTGTATTTAATAGATAGATAATTATACGAAAAAAGCACATAAACGTCTCTTGATATTTCTTTATCGATTGATGATAAAAGTGTTATAATCTACGAAAATTTAAAGGTACGTTAATTAGCAACTTTATTAATTTAGTAAAAAAAAACCAACAAAAATAAACCAATGCAAAACTCTGTTCCTAGTACGCGAAATAACAAAATTTAGAAAACAGATCAATGATATGATCTATGACAACTTGAAGATAGGTGATTTTGAAGTGATGTAATTTGAAGGTACATAAGGTACCCACTTAGATTTGTGTTTAAACCATGTAAATCATAACTTTCCACTTATCTTGCGTTATTTATTTAAGATAAACGTTAAAAATATTGCAAAACAATATTGAAGGTAGGCAAATTTCTATGTAGTATCCCAAAAAAGAAGCCCTACAATGTACTTTTTCCAATCAATATGATGTAAAAGAAAATGTTGTACAGTGCATTCCATTCTAATTAATAAATTTTATAAAAAATATTCTATTAAGTATACCTTAAAGCGCAAGAAGCGAGAATGTTTCAACATGCGTGCATGTTAAACGTCACAAATTCCACAGGCGGCCGTAAATATTACATCTTTCCTTTTTTTTTCAATTCGGGGCCGCGCATTTTGTCGAAAAGTCCCGTTAGACGGTGTGCGTCGACGACGATGACGACGACGTCGCTGATGCAAATTTTCAGCAAACCGCATACTTGCTGATGTGGTGGTGAGGCGAGCGCGCTATTTTCACCGCGATGATGTGCACATTGAGTCACACACACACACATCATATTATAGAGGAGAGAAGCGCCGGAAACTTTGCACGCGCGTCGCAGCATTTTGTGTGAAGGCCGTTGAGGAAGAAGCGAGTTGAGCGGCGCGCGCG
>JARJDW010009845.1:0-16351 GCA_030264715.1 Adinopsis sp. GC000173
CATTTTATTATTAAAATATTTATTAATTTGTTATATATATAGAAAAATCAACGATGTGTTTACAAGTCATTAAAAAATTAAATAGAAAAAAATAGGTATATTCTTTGTCATTTTATTAATAAAATATCTGTTGTATAATTTAGCAAACAGCAATTTATATGTGTTTGAAATCTAGTGAAGTTTATCCAAAATTTAAAATGCAAATTACTTATGTTACTACACCAAAAAAATCATTTATTAATTATTTGTGTTAAAAAATTAGCAATTTTTATGGGTTTGACAGTCATTAAACTTTATCAAAAATTCATCATTAAAGTACTTAGGTAAATCCACCAAAAATACAAACATGAAATATATATTCTTTATCATTATCTAAATTCAAATATTTATTAATTTATTGTATAAAAAAGATAGCAATTTTAACACGATTGAAAGTAATTAAAGTTTATCAAAATTTAACGTACAAACTACTTAGGTAAATCAAACCTCATTTTCTTATTAAAATATATATTAATTTATTTTTTCATATATAAAAATCAGCAATTTTAACACATTTGAAAATCCTAAAAGTTTAACGAGCAAATTATTTCTATCCACCAAAAAATTATATAAGGAATTATAGACCTATTCTTAGTCAGTTTCTTATTAAAATAGTAGCATTTAATCATTTTCTATATAGAAAAATTAGCAATTTTTACGCGTTTGAAATCTATTAAAAAGTTTATCAAAAATTTAACCTGCAAATTACTATTATACCCACCGAAAAATCAAACAGGAAATATATGTTATATTCTTTTTTTTGTTAATTATAAAAAATCATTTACATATTTGGTACATAACGAACTATAATGATACGAGAAAGTCACAAATTCTATACACAAATGTAGAAAAATGAATTTCAGAGAAAAAAAAACAGAAAAAAATTATACACATTTAGGAGAGAAAGCTGCTATACGAATACGAAAAAATCTGTTGTGTTAAAATATTGCTTAGGTGGATGTAGTAAATAATTTCAATCAATTAACGAAATTATTATATAATTAATTTGAATATAAAGTGAAGCGCAACATAAATCATTGCGATGTTTAAAAAAAATTGTATATTTATCTATCTATATATGTAATTATATACAGGGTGATTATTTATTTTATGTAAAACATTAATTGCTGCAACTTTCATTAATTATAAAGAAACGATTTTTTGTGTGTAGATTCGATACTTTTTTTTGTAATAATGATGATAAATGATTAAAGCGCCGTTAGGCCACATTTACCTTGAAAATGCATAAAATTAATTCTAATACTAATTTTTTTCAGTTTTATTGCCTTTTAATTTGCCTTTTCAAACCGAACCGTTTCACACAAGCGATGCGATGCGATGGAGAAGGAAAAAAAAGGAGGCGAATTCGCTAATTAAATCGCTAGATAAATTTATTGTATTTATTTACAACCGGCATGATTTATTTATCGAAACAAAGCGTAAATAAATATTCTACTAAAACAAGCGCTGAAATACATTGTAAAATAGCGTAGTGTGCGTGCAATGAAGAGTTTATTTGAAAACAATGTCCAATTTATGCAAATAAAGGCAACAATAGAAGAACCCTTGTACTTACTCCATGTCAAACAATTCAACAATAAATTGGTTACATTGTTCGAATGTGCTTAACATGTAGCAGGGAACACAATTCTTCGTCAGTAGGTCGTTTTTGTATGTATGTATGTATGTATTTGTATTTGAATCCTGCGACGGATCTAAATCAATAATCGTATCGATTGTTTTTAGTCTAATGTGGGTTAGCAGCGTCGCAAAAATACCCACCACCACCAAGAAGGGTGGCTGGTGGTGTTGGGTAGGTAATCAAATTTGCTTCACACCAGCTCTGCTGCTCCTATAAAGGAATTGTTTTGTAGTGGAAAATGATTGTTCGACAATGTCTGCGTCTGATGCCTGACAATTCCTTTTCGTAATGACAAACATTCAGTTACATACGTATTTATTATGTGGAGGAAACTAAATCGAGTTCGACTAATGAGTCCTTATTGTATAATAAACAAATCTTCATGTATGTATGTGGCGTGTCGTGTCGTGTGTGTGTTTGGTACACACTTGTATTTCTAATATGCATAATATTTAGTTCTATTTCAACATTCATTCCATAGTTCGACGAACAAGTTGAAATGGATTGTGATTTTCGATGAATGATTACACACACTTACACGCCATGCCATGGCAGGCTATATGCCATAAAAACCGCGCCTCAGATTAAATTATCAAATCAACATAGAAAACAATACGTTTGAAGTTTGATGTGAAAATTTGATAATCGTCGTGATATGATTGTGTTGGACCATTTTTAACACATTTTCGAAACGTATAAACGATCGCCTTAAGATGTTCTAACAATCTTAGTGTTGCAAAATATTTTAAATTGTTCCCTGTAATTTAACGTAATTCCAATTTTAATCAGCATAGATCAATCATATACGCATACAAGATACGTAAATCGTTGAATGTTTAATAATAAAAAAAACGTTGTATTTGCGATTGTCAATTAGTGAAAGCAACAGGTTAGACAGTAACGCATTGTTAGAGCTTATTAGACGCCGATGTGAACAATTGGTAAATGTGTAGTATAGATGCAAGTAGCAAAAAAGCTTGCAGTTGCAATTTTATCAAAAAAGCGTATCTAAAGTGCGTTTTAATACAATATTCTTCTTTCTTTTTCCCAAGAGAAAACCAATTATATAGGAAAGAGATTTGTGGCGGTTATAAGCATAAAAATATCGTTTTAAAAATAAAAGTTGAGATGCATTTGTCATTATGTATTTTATAATTAGCTAATTTGCATATTCATTAATAATTTTCTTTTATGAATGCCTATAAAATATTATTATACTTTAATCCTTTTTAACTATCGTCTTGTTTTTAAAATGTAATAAATGGTGCAAAGTGCATAAACCAGTGAAGACATCAACTTGTTTGTCTTTTTGAAAGCGTAAGCGCCCACAAGATAAAAACATAAACACCCACGAAGGGTTTAAACGATGACTACTGACAGAACAGGTAAACCACCTACAGTTTTGCTTCTCTCATTCATTACCGAACCGACCGAATGCTCCATTTCACTTCATCGTACGTACAACGTTTCTATGTATGCACACACACACACACACACATACTATGGGTTTGGGTTGTTTGTGGTGGGTTAGACACACTTGCCACTGGGGTTGTTTTTTCAAATAGGCAAACAACACCACACAACAACCATCTGGCCACCGTTCGTAGTTTTTTTTCTTCTTCATTCTTTCGGGTTTCGTTAGCCATATAACTAGACCGCCACCCACATTGACAGGTGAAGATGTTAAATGGCTAATTAACACCTTTCGTGGCCGAATGAAGGCAAAGGCATACATACATACATACATCCATTTTTTTTAAAAACCAATTTGTTAATTTGTCACCCACATTACAAGTGTTGAAAGTGTGCAGGTGCGAAAGCATAGAAATCCAATCAATGCGAAATAATAATATTGCGAAATTCAATTATGCGCCAGCATTTATCTTCCCAAGACAAAGTTTCGCATCCCAATGACAAGCGATCAGCACTGTTTATCATTATTAAACGTACGTCATTTGGCGCTACCGCAAGCCAACGACGACGACATTCAATTACAAGTTTTCCGCAGTTTGACAATAATTAATAGTGAGTTGTCACCTTATAATATAATCGTGCCGATTGAATCGCGGCGCTGCGCTGATGATAAGCGATGATGTTGCACACACACACAGCCGAAAAACAATCATTCATGTGTGTGTGTGTGTGTAGCAGCGGCGAAGGAGGAAGTTGTAAAGCGTGTGCGGTTCGATTTTCGGATCGGGTTCCCTAACCTAAACGATTCCGGTGAATCGTTCGGTGTGGTATTGAGCGGGTGGTGGCTGTGCTGTTACAATACGAACGCGGGGCCCGGCGCACGTTTCGCTCTCCGGTTTGATTGACGAGCGAACGAGCGAACAAGCGAACGAGCGAAAAGCGGTTGCACGCCGCCTTGAATTGTGGCGATTTCCTGGGAATCCCTTCATTCATTGACAATTGGGATATTAATCGGAAATGGGTCGACAAGTTCGGAATTAAATATCCGCAAGAATTTATAAGCAATTATGATGGCAGAATGATTATCGGTGAGCGGGCCCACAATGGACAAGGAAAAACTGAGTGTGTTCCCGACAACCTAATTACTTCGTACGACTCGACTCTTTACCCCCTCGATATTTTTATATTCGGTCCCCAGCTGTGACACAATATACGCAATTTGGAGGAGGCGCGCAACAAGACGATCTTATACTTGATTATCTCAGCGACATTTACAACGTCGTCGATGAAGGCGGCAGCAGCAGCAAAAAAAATGAGTACAGAAGAAAATGATAAAAGGATATTCTTTGTATAAAATTATATACATACATATATACGACGAGGAGCAAAGCAAAATCATTTCGCCGAGCAAAGGCATTCGAGAGGAAAAAATAAAGTTATGCAACAACACAGGAGGGCGATAATAGAATCTACAAAAGCTTTCTTTACTCAACCAATTTTTTTTCTTCTTCGCAAAATATAATTACAAGCGGGCGAATCAAACACCGCGCGCGCTCTGCCACACAGCCAAATATGAAAAAATCAAAGCAGTTTTTTTTTATATATTCGCGGCGCTTAAAAAAGCGATGCAATCAAGCAAGTGGTCCTTACAAAATCAAACTGCTTTCACGAAAAATTCACACACAAACAATTTTTATATATAAAATTTATAATAATATTCATCCACACATATGATGAATTTAAGATAATTACCACTTTCAGTGCAATTAATTTAATATATTCCACGGTTAATAATAGATGTGGTGCGCGCATTTTGTGAGATGGCAAAGCTCATGATATAATTAGTGACAAAATATTAATTGAAAATGCAAGTTTTTTTGTATATGAAAGCATACACTGGCTGGCAGATTGTAGGTAGGTAATACAAGGAATATAGCGTAGCGTCACGTTGTGTTGTTCTGTCGGAATGCGTAAGCGTTTTGTCGAGCGCTCTTTATCCTGTCAGGCCAGGTACGGATTGATTCCCGGTATGACAAGTTGATTAAGCCGTTTAATTAAGTTATTTAATTGGCGCCCTAACGGTGCACCGCATCACCGCCACCGCCGCCAAATGCATTTTCATCGTTGCACAAACAATTTCGCGCAAACGTAAACAATTTGTTTTTTCGCTACAGCTACAGCTGCCTGCAATCGGCGGCGCAGCGCACAGCAAAAAAAAACGAGAGCTCAGGAGTAATTTATAACAGGTCGTTATTATAAATAAATCCTTCTGTGTTGCGTTCATTACCATAAACACACTTAAAAGTGCAAAAGACTATAAATCCGCAGTATGAATAAAATGAATTCTTTATTCAGTCAGGCTTCGGTGTTTTTTTTTATTTCATATATGGAATACTTATATATGTATAAAAAATAATTACAATACATCACAAAAGAATTATGATATAGCAACGAAATAATTAATGTATATGGACATATTTGTACACTCACACACACTCGAAAACAAAACAAAAAAACACACACAGAGAGAGTCAACGACAGAAAAAAGTTACTAAATAATAAATAAATGTTGCCGTGGAATTTTAACGAAGGTAGTTTACAATTTGTCGCTGGATGATTGTTATTGTTTCGCAGATGGATAATTAGTTATAAATTCTGCATACGCGCTTTATAATGCGAATTTATGGATCGTCAGGATTTTAATTGAATGCTTTTCAGCAAATTAACAATCAATAAAAATTTATATTGTACAAACTATGATATTTATTAATAAATATTAAATAAACACTAGGCAAAAAATTAATTGTTGGCGTGTTTCGACAATTGAGTTGGTAATTTTATTAATTAAGTGACGGTAATACAATGCATTTCGTCTAAAAGAATCAATAGAATTGAAACTACTTTGGAATTTGATACAAAAAAGCTCCCATTTTACAATAGTATATTACTCGTATTATGCAGTGATTATATTTTGCTATGTACATAAAAGTTTGAATAAAAACAGGGTAGCAAAATTTGAGGCAGAATAATGTAGAAAAATCATGGAAATAGTAAAACTATTTGAAATAAGTAGGAACTCAAATAAATGACTAAAAATATGATATTTTTGTATATTTGAATCCTGTTTTTCATTCACAAATTTGATAACATTTAATAGATAGTAGAATAATGAGTAGACTGGGTAGTAAAAATGGAGAAGAAATGGAAAAGATCGTTGAGGTATTTGGGCATTGAAACAATTATTTAAAATGTATGTAGGCATTAGACACTTGCTGGGAATAATGTTATGCGTGAACGAACATTAAATTAGAAAGACAAGCAGCATGGTGAGAGCTCGGTATCATCTTGTATATAGTAGAAGAATCGGTCGGTAATTGAATGCACGCTGTTGAATAAGGAATATGGGATGCGTGTGTGCAAGTTGGAACAAGGATTTTCGTAGTCGACGTGGTGTAAACTTATTGGATGATCAATGACAGTGAATCTTAACACACACACACACACACAATAAGAGAGAAGCAAAACTTTATCCCGCTGTTATTTCTTTGCCGTGACAATAAAAATTATAGGCTAGCTGAACTGGAAAACAACAGGTCGAGCAACTGCGGATCGTGGATTGCATTCATTAAAGTCGGACACGCAAGGTACCTGTCTGAGTCCTGGGGCCGTGTGCGTGAGGCTCCCTAGGCGTGTGAGCCCCCAAGCGGGGCCCCTGCTGCCCCCTAGTAGCAACCTGCGAACTACGCTAATTGTCGATCATTTCGCTGACCGTATAAAAATTATTCACTGACAAAAGCGCACGAGCCCCACAGCCAAATTTTACTGTTATAAATAAATCGCCAATATACGCAACAACCAACATCAACAATACACGTATGTACTCATACTTAACTACCTCTTCATCATCAATCAAACATTTAACCACAAACCACATTGTATGTACATACCTACTTACTTAGAGCGCTATTACAAATAAACTATCAACTTTTGATTGTTTAAATTTCCGAATCTATAAAAAGAGCGACGCGATTAATTTATGGCAGCATCGAACAAAAGCGCACGAGCCCCACAGCGAATTTTACAGTTATTCAAAACATTTTGCATTCGATTTCAGGAATCTCATTTAAATTGAGTTGCTCTCTTAAATTATGCTAATCTTCATGTGAACCATAACCATGAAAGTTTCACCTCGAGTCAGGCATCGCATTTAATCATCATTTTTTTCGTATATACGCGCGCGATATCAACAATAACAATTCAAATTTTACGTATTGAATTGATCCGCACGTATCTGCCTAAAAGGCATACCATTAAATATGATTATGGCTATATCGATAATGGTCATCAAATTAACCATTTGCATCACACAATCAATTAATCATTTTTTTTCTGCCTTTTTAAAACGTTAAGTTTAAAGGATGGCGTAGAGAACAGAGAAGAAAAAAAAAACGTTTTTTACTCTATTATATGTATAAATAGAGCGGTCACGCACTTTTTTTACGTCGACGTGTGTTTAATGAATGTAAAAATAAAATTGTCATCCATGCTCATCAGCATTTTCTTTTATGTGACAGCTACTTCCACATTTTTCATTTACAAATCGTTGTTGTGCGTAAAAAAGAAGGTATCAGTAACAAATTGTGTGGTTTTGGGATGGGAAAAAAAGTGTGATATTTTTCGATTGCATCGCGGCTTAACACTTTACTACACTCGACTATAATTTATTGTGTAAAATACACTAAAAAACTGGCAATTTTTTTCTATCCTAGAAAATAGTTAACACCCAATAATCCGATTTAATATATCAATAAATAAGCATTTTGGTTTTTTTTAAACTCGAATAGAGGATTAAAATAGTTTTCTTAATTTGCAATAATTTATATTAAAAAATACACCTTAATAATCTTTATCATTAAATTAATGACTTAATATTTTAATTATTAGAATATAAATGATATCACTTAATCATTATTAAAGGAAAAAAATCGCCATTTTCGTAAATTATCCATAATAGCTACAATTTTAGTAATTTTTATTATTATATAACATAAGAAAGAGTAGCAGCAGCGGCAACAGCAGCAGAGATGACGGAAAAAAATCTTTATATTAAATTGCTCAATCATTAACTGGAGTTATTGCTTTATCTAAAGATTAATACTTTAAAATGTCATGTTCGTTTTTATATACGATTGCCGTAACGTTCATTATTAGGTATTACAATTAGATTTTTGTTGGAATTAAAAAAAATCGCTAAACAAAAGGATTCCATATTGCCTGATCAGCTGTAATTATTTTCTCTAATTCTTCCACTATGCCTATTTTTTATTTTTAATTGGAAACGTCTTTCTATATAAGTAGTGAGATTAAAACAAGCTTTTCTTAAGAATGAAGACACTCTATAGTTGAGACACGCGATATTAATATGGCGACAAGTCGATGACACTGGCATAAGTGTAGGCCGCTAAAAAACACTAAGATATTGTTGATGCTCTATCTAGATTCTTTTATAAATTACGTATATAAATAAAAATAAAAAGACAACAAGAAGAAGAATAAAAAGAAGAAGAAGATGAAGAAGACAATTCTCATCGTTCGCTTATTACAATGCGATGAGTTATAGCCAGTTTTTCAACGAATTGATAGATTAATAAATTACGATTTATCTCCAAATCCACAAATACTCTACAATCATTCATTGGATGATGTTGTATACTATAAAAAACCAACGAAATATTTAATATAGATAATGATAATAATAATAATAAGGCGCAGTATAATATAATAATGTAATAAAAAGATAGAGCAATAACTTTGTTGAGATTATTACGGCAGCCGGCAGTAAACGAATTCTGATTTAATTATAAAGGTAATAAGTAAATTCATGTGAAAATAATTTACGATAAAAGGTATCGGGGATTGAATTATAGCAAATAATTTGTTGGCGCATAAAAAATAACAATATTCCTTATTCTCATCATCATCGAGTGCGCGTCTTTTAATACGGAGCAATAAAACTTTTTACCATATTAAGTGGATTCGGCGCATAAATTTAAAAATTAGTGAAGCATAAAATGAATCTATGTGTGCACTATAAAAAAAATGTATATATAGGTAGGTACATCGATATGCGTTTTGTCAAGAATTTCAGCACTAAAATTCCGTTACGAAAATTAAAAGAATGGGAAAAAAGAACAACAAGTGGACGACGAAAGGAAATATCAACAAGATGCACAAGCAAGAGTGGAGAGTGTATTAAACGTAAAAGTCTTTACCACATTTTAATAAACAATAAACAACATAGTTTAGTGGTCACAAAAGTCACTCGACAGACTCGATTACGGGTTCTTTTATGTTATCTGTCCGCTGGAGAGAGAATCTCCTTAATTATGGTTATTTCTCTTTGTTATCCCATGTTCCCATTTTCTAAACGAGCTGCCTAAATTATTTTACGATGCCGAACACAAACTTTCATTTAAAATTCAACATAACATACGCAACGTATATAAGATAAAAATGCATTGGGAACAAATAAAATTCATTACGTTAAAGAAGAAGAAGAAGAACAAGAAGACGACGAAGAAGAAGAAAAAAATTTGTGTGTGTGTGTGTGTTTTTGTATGCATGTTTGTATGCACATACGTATTGGTATATAAAAATAAGTACATATATATATGAAGATAGAGCTTTTATTACCGCTCATTACACATCACATTTTACTGCAAATATTTTATCCGAATACGTAATTAATACCGCGCGTTTACTTTATCTATCTTCGGTATAATTTTAAATCTCATTTTTTCGTTTCTTTATTATTATTAGTTAATTATCATTTATATGATTTATTAATTATAATAATTTTGTTTTAAATGCATATTGAAACTGCAGGGCAGGCATTTAGGTTACAACTTACAATATCAATCATCCTCAATGATAGCCAGACATTAGAAAATTATTAATATAATTAAATTCATGCAAAATACTTTAACGGTACTTTTTCATTACTCATTGAAATTGGATGTATTTTAAGTAGATTAACACTTCTTCTACTCCTTCTATTGATTAATTATCATTTATCATATTGGCTGGTTAAATACACGATATTTAAGAAGCATATTTTTAATCATCATCATCATCAGCGCAACGCAGCGCGTTTCGAGCTTTCGAGCAATGAGGCAATGAATAAGTGACATGTTTATTTGGCGATTGTAATAATTGATGGTAATTAACCGAATAATTAATCATTATATATACGTATAGTTGGATGTTTACAATTGAGAGATTTTAATGTTGCTCGAGCAATAAATAAAAGCGGATTGCTACAATTTGTAAGTTGAAGAAAAAGTTTATTTATTTAACTTCAAGCTTGATATATTTTACAATCAATAAATCAATGGAATAATTTATTATGTTGTATTAAAAAGCATAATAATATAAAATTTCTCGATTTAAATTAAGAAATACTATGATTGATTTCTTTATACACACAATGTTGTTTGAACGAAATAGAAAAAACAATCCAACTTTCATTTTATCATTATATTATTTTTAAACATTGCTATACAATGTGATACTACCTCGCTCGTAATTAATTTAAATATCAATGCACTTTGGGATAATTTACACGAAGAAGAAAAAAACATGATTGATACGCATTTAATGTTTTAGAAACTTTTAGAGAGTGCACATTTCAATTCAAACAAATTCAACGAAAAATTTGAATGTTGAATGTTTAAATTACATAACCACAAATAATTATACATGTTTGTAACTAAAAAATTATTTGATTGTGTTTGTTTAATCAATTTTTGTTTGCTGGAAATGCGAAAAAATGCTGGGTGTCAAATTTTCCTCAATTGTTGGTATTCAAGACTTATTTATGGTAAGGAAACAGATTTTTTTTGGCAGTTTTTGACTTTACAATGTATCAGCGTAGCAAATTATCTCCAATTTTTGATATTTTTCAATTTTAAAACTTTCAATATCATAATAGATGGAGCAAAACTGATGTATAGTTAAAAACATTGCGAATTTTAATAATATTTCTAGAAGAAGAAACGATTTTAGTCCTACTTCATTATATGGAAGTATTGCTTAATAAATTTGCTGTCTCAAATTTGTTGCAACCACACTGTACAAGTGTTTGACTTTCGTTTTAATTATAATATTTGCCCGATGTAGAAAATATCAATTGATATTAATTGTAATTGTGTGGTGTATGCAATTAGGATGAATGCGTTTTGTTTTCCGTTAGCATTTGTAAAATGTAAATAGTCGCGAGTCTTGGATAGGAGAGGAATAAGAGTGTGTAGGCACAAAATAATGGTATGCCCTTATAAGAAAGGTTGACGTTTCACAATAGTATTAAATACGTGAAGAGTAGCAGCAATGCGTCCGGTTTGCCACAAACAGATCGGTGAAAGTTTGAATTGTTATAGGAACAATAATCGTCTATCAGACTTTAATTGGAGTAGGTAAATAGCTCGCAAAAGGCTAACACTCAACTATAAACGCTACCATATATACATTTTAATAGACTTGTTTACTTTTTACTTGCTCGTTTTAGTCTAACGATTATTCTTTACTTTTTACTAAATAATTGGAAGGAAAAAACCTATTTTTTCCTCTATCCTCTATCAATAGAGCGACGCACAATTTAAATAACCACTAATAGAAGAAACCGATTGTGTAACGCTTTTATCTTTATAGCTTGTTGTCTAAACGGCTCACTTTTGTTTCAACAGCTCTTAATTATTTTCCAAAAACTGAAATCTCGCTTCATGGAATGCATGCAAGCGCGATAGCTGTAAAAATCAAAGATTTCTTCCGTAGTACATACACAACAACAACTATTCATATACCTTACATTACATTACATTATCGAGCGCGTTCGCTCAATACAAGAAGTGAAAACTTGTTTTTTGCTTTTCTTAATTTGTATTGTGTGCAAAATTAATTTTATGATCTAACAAGAAAATTACTCACTCATTTTTGTCTCTATCTTCTATTTCGCAAACAATTAGAAACGAAATTTATGTTTTGTACTTGTAGTTTTTTTATTTCATTTTATTTCTGCAAGCCTATAACAAAACCGACACAATAGAATTATAAATAATGATTTATTAATAAATAATGCTAAGCAAAGTGATGTAAGATTGAAATATTTATTCGAACAATAGATTCGATCAAATCCATTTACGGCAACAGCGTTCAATTAATAACATAGCGATAATCATATATAATTTTTTTCTTCTTCTTCTACTTCTTTATCATTGCGTTTCCTTTTTTGATTAACGCTTCCGTTAAAAGCTAATTTTAATTGGTTGTTTTTTTTATTCCACTCTACGCTAATGAAATTTATTTGTTATGATTATCTAATAATTTATAATAATGAAGAAAAATTTTCACTCTAAAGGAAAGGTCATCAAGAAAATTATGTTTACTACGATTTTAGAAAGTCAAACTTCCTTTATTTATATTCTCTTGTTTATTATGGATTAAAATATGATTATTTTATTATATAATCTAATATAAAGTGCCTTTTTTCGCTTCTTTGAACAGTGTTGTTGTTGGTTGTTGGCTGTTGCAAAATAATTGATTTTGAATATATGAAAATGAGCATTTTCGAACAAAACGAAGTAAAAGGCTAATGCGTATAAATAAATAAATAAATGATGATTTAGTACAAAAACATTATGATTGCATAATTTATTAATAAGTAAAATTACATAAACAATTTATTAATATTTTATTAGAATTGCTCTAATATGGAAAATACACTTTCAATTATTATTATTACCTACATTGTGCTCAAATTCATGAAATTTCTAAAATGTTAATCATGCAAACTCGAAATTATTTTAATTTAGATTTCTTAATACCAACAACACCAAACGAATAAAGGAAATTAATGATTAATTCTACAGAAAAAAAGTAGCTAGTATTGTGTGGAATTAATGAAATTCCTTTAAATAATTTATGTTACACAACGTAGTTTTATAATTATTATTTTTGCTATTTTTTAGCTGGCTGATAGATAATTAGAATGCAACAGCTAGCATTGACAAATTTATATATAATAAAGGAAATTAAAGATTATTTCTTACAACATTTCAATTAAATTATAGATACCCTAAAAACGTTGCAAAATCCTTCGATTTTTTCTCAATAATAAATCAACAAGACTTTTTTTCTCTCGATCATCGTAAAATGAAATGAAATTTTGCAAGCAGCATATAGCATATATAATATGTGTGATGTAATTTATGGTCAAACAAAAACATAATGATAAGCTAATTTGATTGTTTAAGATGTATGTATATATTTGTATGATTAAAATATTTTATTAAGTAACACATAAATGAACGACCTTTAGAAATATGCAAGTGACCTCGTTTGACATAAAAACAAATACGCGCGCGAATGTGCTTTGGGCGCCAAGAGAGAGAAAACCAGTTCTTGAAAAGACAAAAATCTCTAACATACATTTTCTAATATAAAATGCCCACTTGCACTCCACCATCGTCGTCGTAGTCACTTATCCGTCCGTATGTATGAATGTATGTACGTATGTATGTATGTATGTGTACCTTACAGAGAAACCCGGCGCGCGAGCAAATCTGATTTCATAATCACACACACACACATTGATTGAAAACAACAACATTGTTTTTTCGTAGTCGTCGTCGATTCGGGCTGCCGCTTCATGAACGCACTCGCGTTGTATCGTATGTATAATTGTTTCGTACCACATGGATGTGTAATCGATCATTAATCATATATACATACATACAACGCATAAAAAATAACAAAATGGAAATATGGTAGGCACCATGACGGATACTTTGAACAATGTTTATTTATTAATAAATGGTAATCAATGGTTAAATTTTATTGCCACACATGACTATCCCTCTGAGCGATGGCCACACAAGATATTCGTCATTATCTCTAGAATATCTAATCTTTTATAATAACCTCATTGATTTATTACAATTGAATCTAATTATTACGTAAATTACACGCAATTTCTATTGTTTGTTATTTGTTGATTGGACAAAACAAATTTATTTACTCGCTTTCCGACAAGTCATCAATAAATTGCTTCATCGTCTTGTTTATTTACATTATACGAGAAGTTTATTGATTTCATTTACGAGTACATACATCAATCCTTCACGTTCAAATTTCAAATCATTTCCTTGGATATATATACATACGTTACAATAATATATGTAATGAGAGTCTTTGCCGATTTCTTTGAACGGCGACGAAAAAACAATCATCAAGATTGTTGGGCAACAACAACGTGCGCGCAATTTGATGAAATTATTACAATTGCTGTTAATTATCGAACAATTTTCTTATTCCCCACTGTTTTTGACATAAAATGGAGCGCCAGCGACGAGAGGAGCCCGGCGTATATTTTTTTAAAACCATTTGACAATTATCTATAATTACATCCAACCGTATTGTTGTAATTTAATTAAGATTAATTACGCAAAAAGATTATTCACAGTTAGGCTTAGCGAGCGCAATTAAAACCATCTCTGCTCTGTTGGTTTTTTTGCCTGCTACAACAACATCACACACAACAAAAATTATTTGTTTAGAATTTTATTATTTAAATTGCTCGATTGCCAATAAATAACAAACTCACGTTTCGAGCTTAAACGATAATTGCGCGTACATGAAAATATAACCATATTTTTTTCTCTCTATTCATTCCATGCTGCACCGCGCCTTCTTCGTCGTTCATCGTAATTGTGATTTTATTAAAATCAATCAAGTAAGTTGAAACACGGCTAGATACAGTCAACAATAGAGATCGTTTTTCTCTATTATTAAATCGTATCATGAAGAACAATTTTGTGCAAAATGAGCTTTTAATAAGTATTCAACATATCATTAAAGTTTCCGTAATAGATTTATGATACATGGGTAAGTTGGATGGGACTTTAGCGTGCAGAATCATTTATCGTGCATCTTTAAGCAACGCGCGCGTATAAAAATACAACTACAACAACAACAACAACTTGTTGTTGATGCTCATCATACTATATACATATATATTTTTTTCTACTTCTTATTATTCATCTTCTGTATTTTAAGTTACGAGAACGCTTTACGCGATTATTCCGCATTTTATACCGCGCTGCTTAAAGCAAACAAAACAAATTGTTTGATGTTGCCAACAAAGGCATAAATTTGATAGAAATTTATTAAACTATTTCATATACTTGCGGAAGAGTAGTTACAAGATATTAGTTTTGTTTTAGTTTTGTTTTGCACTTTAACGCTTTAACCACTCGCAAAAATATCAGAATGTAGACAAATTTCACTACAAATACCTAAAACTAGGACAAAATTTTATCGAAATTATTAAACTATTTCATATACTAAAGGAAGAGCTGTGACAAGATTTCAGTTATGCTTTAGTTTTATCTTTTTGGTGTGCACTTCAACGTGTTGGTAATAAATATATTTAATAGTTTTGTTTATGTACCGATTATAATTTATGAAACACAATTATTTCATTCAAGTGAAATGATTTAATGCAATAAAACTATTAACATTTAATTAAAATACTCGTTTTTAACGCGTATTCGTAAAAGTTTTTTTTCGAAAAATAACATATAGTATGTGCAACACACACGGCAAGTTTTATACTTACCAACACATATATTCAATGATTGATTAGCTTCTTTAATATTAGATTTTGCTTAAATATTTATTAATTAAATATTAATTTTGTTAATTTTATACTTAATAAATCATTAATAATATATGTTTATAAACAAACTTAATTAAAATTTCATTTTTTATAAAACCTGATTCATTTCGAATAATATCGATTTGGAAATTATTATAAATTTGAATTTTTATTAGTTAATTAATTTTTCTAAATAGGTTTATATAATAAAATTGATTTATTATTGAAATTTTAATTCAATTAAAGCCAATATTTTATTGCAGTACACATCGTTTTTAATTGGCAATAATATAGGTATTTGAATAGAGAAAAATTTGGGTTTGGATGCTATTTAAGCATTGATATCTCTTCACATAAAAATTAATTATTATTGGAGCACAATCACATTTAATTGCTCAATTTTTCGCCTAAACACACTTGTTACAACACCAGCGCGCCTAAATTTCAACATTATCATTTGGCAATGTAACATAATACATACATAGTATATCGACGTCCCCAAAAATAATGCAAATTCTTTCTACAACAATTAATCGCTAATTAATGCC
>JARJDW010009850.1:0-22413 GCA_030264715.1 Adinopsis sp. GC000173
TGCACTGTTTAATTCAAATCTGTCAATGAATGTCGACTTTCAGGATTTTTAAAATTTTGCAAATTATATCTATAACGATTATTACATGAATAAATAATTAGTTTTGTTAGGAGCAATTATTTTTTTAATAAAAAATGTTGACAACTTGTAGTTTAATAGCTGTTTGTTAATTCAATTAGAATGCCAAAGTAGTGCACATTTCACACTGTAGCGATGCTATAACCAACACATTATGATACTATACCAAAGTATTTTAAATTTGTTTGTTCAGTCTATAGCTCATCATAATCATCGTCACTGTCTTATGAACTTATCACTTTCTGATTCAGTGATTGTTGGTAAACTATTTTGCGCTCGCACGTTACACTGCCTGGTCATGGTGTGTAAAATAGGACAACAATAATAGCTATGAATGGGAAGGTGAGAGAGTGAGGATGATTAACTCTAGTTTGTCAAATGAATAAAATATTTATAAATAATTTTATATTAATAAGTTCACTAGAATTTTGAAGGAAAATATTTGAAGAAAAAAGTTTTAATAGCAAGCATATCATAGTTTAATTGTGGTACAAAGAAGCTTCATTAGGTAATTCATCACAACTTTAAAAGTAATATATCTGTGCAATTTGAATGCAAATTTATTTAAGCAAAATTTCATTCGAGCGTTTTTTGTTTCTTTTCGTTATAAGTTTAATTGATTTATAAGTTTATAAGTCCAGATTGGCGTTGGTTGTAATTTTGTATTTGTACAGCTCACTCACAGTTTGATAAATTTGTTTTATAAGACATACATATTTTTTAACGTTTACGTTATCGTCTCGAAAATAAAAAATAATAAAAAAGAATCGAATATTTTTAATATTCAAAGCGATAAATTTCAATATTTTTTAATATTAGTCGTCCACCCGTTTATGCACCACCCACGCCACACGCTCACATATCTATAAAATATTAAAAATCGTTGTAAATGAAACGTTCACATTAAATATTAAATATCCAGTATATGTAGTATATGTATATGTAGCATGAGTTGTCTATATAAAAATAGATTGTTTTATATGTAAATTACAAGGGCAGCGTAATGTGTGTGTGTGTATGATATGACATAGATAAAACATTTCAGCTATAGTATAACAAGAAGGGAGCGATATTTAAAATATATATGAAATATTGTCGAAAAGCTAAAGGAAGGAATCCACCGACGAAATAACAACTAACCCGAAAAAAAAATGGGTCAATGATATTTCAACATTAATCATTTCGTTAATGCTAAATTCACTCTAATCAATTAAACTATCATTCACAATCAATCAATCGATAATGATTTGGTTGTTGTGGTGTGGCGCCAAAAAACTTAAATATATAGTATACGAAACGCATGCAAAAACACTGGCACCTATTGTGTTGCGCTATTTTAATCACTGTTTGTTGTTTTTTTCGTTGTTGCAGTGTGTATTCGTGTTCACTCCTCGTGAAAAGTTCCATTTGCAACTCATTGATCGTATTGAACTCGAGCGAGCCGTCGTCGAGAAGATCGCCCGCCAACGCCGCCGCCGCGCTCGTCCGCGCGACGAGCCTACCCTCGCTCGCCGCCACCACACTCTGCAATTACTGTTTGGCGATTACGCGCACGGCGTGCGTACGATGCATCGTATGTGATTGTGCGACGCGTAAAATGAATAGTGTGTGTAAGGTATGTGCATCGCTGACGCTCACACCGGTCGAACAGCCGCTCTTTCATAAGTACGATTATCTGAACTGTGATAGGCAGAAGATCTGCAACTGTCAGCAACAGCAGCTGCAGCAACAAAACAAATCGGCGCTCATTTCGCTCTCGAACATTAAGAGCTACAGCTGCTCGGTGGCGCAAAAGGCGATTGACATGCCGCAAAATGTTCGGACAACAGCGAGCGGCATTAATTATTCGAATGATAAAACCAATCACCAATATCCGTGGAAGATTAAAAGCACGTGGACGTGTAGACGGTGTACGTTATTAAACAATCCCGAATCGCTCATTTGTGAAGCGTGCGAATCACCATTCTCACCCGATTATAATAGCAACATCAGTCGTAGCGTTATTATTAAGGTAAGTAACGCAAAATTACTTAAAAATTATTTTAATTTTTTTTTCACATAGGCAACTTTATTATCATTTATGCTACTTAGATTATATTATTATACGTATTGTATGTATTGTACAATCCGTAATTCTCGTTAAATTAATGTTTAAAGTTGCAATTTATGCGACAACTAAGAATTGTGCGTTATTAAAATACACAGCTTGTGTGTGTTTTTAGATTATGTAATTGTGACGATATTTGTAATTATTTCTATTCAATACTTCAATACTTTCTAAAATGATCGTTNAATTTATGCAACAACTAAGAATTGTGCGTTATTAAAATACACAGCTTGTGTGTGTTTTTAGATTATGTAATTGTGACGATATTTGTAATTATTTCTATTCAATACTTCAATACTTTCTAGAATGATCGTTGTAATAATAATTGTTTGTATATTTATTTATAGAATTTTATTTTACTTTTTATTTTGTATCAAATACGAGGGTAGGTTGAAAAGTTTCCGACATTGTGTTGTGCAAGAAATTATTATTTCATCATGTATATCAAATTTTATAGCTTGGGGAAGGAAAACTTTGTATGCATTATTTTTTAAATACTGTTAAAACTTTTCAGCAATGTTGCGTGTATTTGCATAAAAACAATAATTAATCAACAGAAGGCGGTGGGTTTACATCATAGACAACTCTATCATCTAGGAAGGTCATGGATAGTGTTCTGGGATTAGGAAATCTAACTGTCAAATTGGTACCATTGTCAATTTGTGGATTGTGGATTTGATAGTTAATGCGGAATATTGCTCAGATAAATGGTCTGTTCCGAAAATAATTGATAATTTCTCATTGGCGATTTATCTATATATTTTTTGTAATTTTTGCGCTTTCTCTACACCCCACAACTATATTTGAACATTTTGTAAGGGTATTGTCAAAACAGTGCCTTTATAGCGAGTTTTTATAGTCCTTCACTTTGATTTTAGTCCCAGAAAATGTAGAACCTACCTATCCTCAATTTTTTTAATTTTTTGTGTAATTTTCATGCTCCTACAGCTGTTTGTCCAGTTTGGCGATGTTCAGTACTAGTGGTCATTTACTTAAGCAGCTCGACTGATCTAATTATGTGTCAGGCAAGCCCAAAATGAAATTCCAGAATCATCAGCTGATTAAATTAATTGACCCGGGAAAAAAATGTTTTTTTTAAGACAATGCCTAAAAAACTGTCAAAACCGATTAATTGTGGGTACAAAGCTGTTTTAGCTTTGGGAGATATAGAAATTGACTTCTTTGTCTTTGTCTTTATTTCTTTCTACCTATTTCAAAATTTTCAACAGTTGTAGGTAACAAATATTTATTAATTCTTGAGGAAATTTGATATTTTTTCATGTAACTAATGTAAATAATAATTTCTTATCTAACATGATCTTAAATGGACAACTCATCCTTGTATTTAATACGTGTATTAGAAAAAAATCGTTTTTAAATCAAGTTTATTTATATATTCGCAGGTTGATAATTGGTCGGATAATGAAGCCCTACGTCAGCCAGCCCAAAAACCAATCTATCGTCGCTCATTCTCCGAACTTCCGCAATCGCAAAATCTAAATACGCCAAACTTCAATCGACGTTCGCTCGGCGCCGACATTCTCCACCAATCGTTCCCGAAATCGAGTACATCGATGACCGACATCCAAGCGCAAAATTCCATAACGAACTTGACGAACAGGTAAAATGCAACGTGAACAACAACACAAAAAAGTTGAAAACTTTCGAAACGAAAATTAATTGCTTTCCACCAGTTTCAATAGATCGGCGAGCAATATTAGTGAGGGCGCAATGGCCGACACCGTCTACACGTACATTGGCATCGCCGAACCGTCAGCGGACAAGAATCATGTGTACGAAAATCAGAGCATCGTCGATGCACAAAAATCACGCTATCAATTCGATCAGAAGAAGCACGATATGATGTAAGTAGTATTCATTCACAATTCGCCTTACTTTAAAAACAAAAAACGTGTTGTTTCTCTTTGATTTGAATTTGAATGGCTTTTTTCTAACAATTCGTGTATGCAGAATGGAAGCATTGAAAAATAGTTCGTCGCCGTGGAATTTCAAAGAGCGAAGATGGACTTGCACTCAATGTTCCTTTGCATACAATTCACTAATTGCTGAACGTTGTGAGGTGTGTAATTGTTTGCGATCACAACCGTGCACTATTACTGTTACTGAGGATAGAAACACACCATCTAGCTCGCTGTCCATGTAAGTGCTTCACCACCATCATTAATTTATTATTAATCAACACCACCACCACTATCCACCGCTTTTTGTGCGTTATTTATTTATTTATTTATTACCTGGTATTTAGTATGATTATTTATGAATGGATCCACCTCTATTATTACATGAATTTTTCATTATTATAATCTATACACATCTGTTATTTTGAAACATACTTTCATCATTAATTTTCTAAACGCAAAAAAATAACACCCACAACTTGTGCGTTTTCATGTAAAATAAGGTCAATACGTTTTTTAGGCCTATAAAGTGGGGTGAATCACATTCCCAGGTGCCTATAGCAACATTGGACCAAGGATTAGAGGACGATTATCATTCGCTCTCAGGTAATGTGTGAAAAAACACTATACTACCTTACATATATACGTTTTTAAATTCAATTTAAACTTCCAAATTTGTTTGCAATTAGAAATACAGTGCTTAATTGTTGTTTAATTAAATTTTAATTATATAATTGTCACTAGTTTACAGCCAAAACACACTAGAAATGTGAAACATTTTAATTACTAACTAAAATTATCATCGTCGTGTTCATTTTTTTATTTGTTTGTTTGTTTGTTGTTGTAGGTGACGATTTAATAGACGAACAAAAGTGGACATGCAAAAAGTGTACGTTAGTGAATAGTGGCAATGCGATGTCATGCGTTGTGTGCTACGGCTCTAAGCTGAAATCGCTCTCAATTAACAATGATATGACATTGCGTAAAGGTGAATTCTGGTCGTGTAGTCAGTGCACGTTGAAAAATCCATTGGGTGCATCGTTCTGCAAGGTGTGCAAGACGGAGAAGCTGACCGTTGGATTGGTGGTGCCGCGTGCTGGCAGTCGCAGTCCATCGCCGAGGCATCACAGCAATCGTAAATCGCATAGTGGTAGCAGCGGCAGTAGTAATTCGCGAGCGGTATACGCCAAGGTGAACTACGCACAAAAGACGAAGCATAAGGAGAAAATAGGTATAAATTTAGCCTCGGACAAAGATCGTACGTATTGAAGTGTAAGTGCGATTATTTATTAATCATAATTATCGATTTGTACCCGATTATAGATTCAACCGCCTCCACCGTCTTCTCAATAAAAGCGTGGCAATGTCTCGTCTGTACGTTCGAGAACACGAAATCGTACACCGTATGTGATATGTGCATGAATATTCGGCCGGATCAATCTGAACCACCCGAACAGCCGCAACGTCTCACCCCCGAAGAGTTGGCAAACAAGCATTGGAACTACATCGTGCGATACTGCAAGCTGAAAAAGCAAATCTACGTGGACGAAACGTTTCCACCTGCCACGACCAGCTTGTACTACAATCCATCCGAGAACAAGGACTCGGTGGTGATCAAATGGCGACGCATTCGTGATATCAATCTGGACGACGATCCGGACAAAGATCTTCCATACGTTGTGTTTCGCAAGCCACTACCATCAGATATATCGCAAGGTGTGCTGGGTAACTGTTGGCTGTTGAGTGCCTTAGCGGTGTTGGCTGAACGTGAGGATTTGGTACGGGCGGTGCTTGTTACGCGCGAACTTTGCCCGCAGGGCGTCTATCAAGTGAGACTGTGCAAGGATGGGCACTGGACGACCGTGCTCGTCGACGATCTATTCCCATGCGATAAGCGTGGCCATCTTTTTTATTCACAAGTAAGACACTTATATGAATTTAAAATGTTGTATGAAAAAGAAAAAAATTGGTTAAAATATTACTTCTTGCCCTAGTTTGGGTTCATTAAATATTAAAAGCATAATTTTTAGACTATCATATAAAACATGAAGGTCTATAAGCAATGAACTTGACTTAATCCAATAATAATGCTGTTATTTTTATAATTCAATAACAACACGTTGTTAGTTTTTTTTGTTCGTAATGTGCCAAGACAAACAGATAATATTTTTTTTGCGGTTTATAGGCGAAGCGAAAACAGCTCTGGGTGCCGTTGATCGAGAAAGCTGTCGCTAAAATTCACGGCTGCTACGAGGCATTGGTGTCTGGACGCGCGATCGAAGGCCTAGCAACGCTCACAGGCGCTCCTTGCGAAAGCATTCCACTCCAAGCCTCATCGATGCCCGCACCAGCCGAAGAGGAATTAGACACGGATCTAATATGGGCGCAATTACTCTCATCACGCCAAGCGCTCTTCCTGATGGGCGCTTCATGTGGCGGTGGCAATATGAAGGTGGACGAGGCGGAATATCAACGATGTGGACTGCGGCCACGTCATGCATACTCGTTGCTCGACGTGCGCGATATGGACGAGCATCGTTTACTGCAGCTGCGAAATCCATGGGGTGAGATTGATGTTATTATTATGCTGCGGTATTAATTGAAAATTGATTGCGGTCGTTTAATAGGTCATTATGTGTGGACGGGCGATTGGTCGGATGATTCGGATTTGTGGACGCCGGAATTGCGTATGGAGTTGATGCCGGACGGGCCGCAAGATGGCACGTTTTGGATATCGTTCAATGATGTGCTCAAATATTTTGATTGCATCGATATTTGCAAGGCGAGGAATGGATGGAACGAAGTTAGATTATCGGGAATACTACCGCCTTTAGCGTCGCAACAACATTTATCCTGCATTTTACTCACTGTACTCGAAGCTACCGAAGTAGATTTTACATTATTCCAAGTAATATTCTCACATTATAATATTTGGTATCTTATATTAATTATGTAAATTGTAGGAAGGCCAACGTAAATCTGAGAAATCCCAACGTTCACAGCTTGATCTGTGCGTTGTGTTATTCAAAGCCCGCAACGTTTCACCTCCGAATATCGGTGCGCTAGCCGAGCACAGTAAGCGACAGGTTCGCGGCTTTGTCGGCTGCAACAAGATGCTCGAGCCTGCCGAATACATCGTAGTGCCTTTGGCGTTCAATCACTGGCACACCGGCTTAGAGGATGCGAACGCGTATCCGCGCTACGTGCTCGCCATCCACTCATCGAAGAAAGTGCTCGCCGAGCAGATGGTGCCGCCGCAACATATACTCGCCGATTCGATAATTTCGTTGACGCTGGCGCGCGGACAGCGGCACGAGGGACGCGAAGGCATGACGGCCTACTATCTGACGAAGGGATGGGCCGGGTTGGTCGTGATGGTGGAGAATCGACACGAGAATAAGTGGATTCACGTGAAGTGCGATTGTCAGGAGAGCTATAACGTTGTATCGACGCGCGGTACATTAAAAACGGTGGATTCGGTTCCGCCATTGCATCGACAAGTGATAATAGTTTTAACGCAATTAGAAGGCAGTGGAGGTTTTTCAATAGCACATAGGCTGACTCATAGACTTGCTAATTCGCAAGGATTGTACGATTGGGGTGCACCAGGCACTTCGCATAATCCCGAGTTAGATTATCAAACAAGCGGTTTGCACACTCCAAGGCTTATTACATGACTTTAAGTGATATTATCGATAAGTTCCAAAACAAAACAAAAAAGATGAAGAAAAAATATTATACCTATGCATTTTTATCAGATTCTATTCATTGGAATGAAATTCCAACAAATTATCGTTTTGGTTACTTTATTTCTAAGACTGCAATTTACGTTTATTTTATTGTTTTTTTTAAAGAAGACTTGCGATCTGTTACATACATAGAAATTACTCTCTCTATCTCTCTATCTCTCTCTCTCATGATATTATAGTGGAAAGTCACATCAAGGAAATTATTCGTTCAGTTGTTTCTAGAATGAGATTTAGTTTTATTTTTGCTCAAGCGTTGCTAGTTTACGAAAGAACGCAAGTCTTTGGAGACCAAAAGGACTATTAGTTTTCTAAGAACGATCTGTGTTATTGTCTTTAATTAAATTGTTTAAAACAAAAAAATGAAAGAAGAAGAAAAAAAAGATGAACAGATTCTCACTTACACGTGTTCAATATTTATTAGATTTACATTTAGAATATGTAAGTACAATTTAGAGAGGAAATATGAAAACAAAAATTATATTATACACTTAAAGTGGCACTTTTTAAATTTGCTTATCAATATTATGTTGTTCAACGTAACTGGGCCGCCGTAAAATGGGGTCGAAAAAGGATTAATAAAAATTTTATTTCGGAGCCAGGGTAAAGAAAGATACAAAGTTTATTATATAGGCTCAGTTACGACGGCGATACGCTTCATGTTTTAGTTTCATTTTTTCAAATTATCGTTTATCATTTTGGACAAGTGACAATAATTAACAAAGATGTGTTTTTGTCATTGTGCAAAGAATAATATTTTATTTATTTCGGTTTGATGCAAATCTAAACAAACAAAGGGTTGTTTTTGTTTATTTTTGCGAACATTTTTGCTTCTAAGTCATTGAATAGATTGTATGGAAATATGTGTGTCGTTCAATAATATTTAGGCGTTTAAGCTTTCAAAATCAAAAAACAATATTTAAAGAAAAAAAAAGAGTAAATTAATAATTTTTTTGCAACTTTTCGTGTATTACCCAAAAAATAGAAAATAAATTATACAAAATGTACCAATTTGTATATATTTTATTTTCTAACCTATTAAATTTCGAGTAAATATTTTTAATAGTAGCATTAAAAAAGCGAAAGAATAAAATTATGTTAAAAATATAATTTGTGTGTATGTATGTATGGCAAAAAATCATTACTGATCCTCAATATCATCAACCTCATCGCATATGCGATCGAGAATCTCTGTCAGCACGATGCGCGCCTCGAGCGTTTTCATCTGAATGTTGTCGGTGATCTTATCAATCAGCTCCGAGTCCTCCAAATCGACGTACTGCCTGATGCGCTGGGAAACAAGACTTATATTCACTGGATCCATAATCACGTGCAGTGGTAGATTATCAATCAGTGTCGGAATTAGCTTAACGAATATCAGACTGACATCATCGGCTTGTTTACCTTCCATCACCGCATCGTCGATTAGCTGTAGCATGATTTCATTCGAGATCATGGGGATCTCTGGGTTTTCATCCTAAAACAAATAAATAAGGAAATTTTAATGCAAAATCGCTTGAAAATGTGAAACTGCGATTTTAGGACAAATTTTCTCAGCATTTTTATAAACTTGATTAAGGAAATTATAATGAATTTCGAGATGATAAATTTTGGAAGTTAATGCGAAATTTTCTCCATATTTTCTTAATTTTTGCGAGAAACTTCATAAATTTTAGAGAATTCTAAAAAACGCATCAAATAGTTTGAAAATTGTGGGAATTTTCACTTTTTTGTACAATTTTTTTATGCAAATTTTGCATTTTCATCGCAATTTATCTGAACCTTACCTCCATATTATCAATTGATGCCAATTTTTCAGCAGCCAGCTCAATCATAGAATTATCCTGATCGCTGCGCACTGGAATTTCAGTGAGTATATCGTTTATGATCTGCTCCACATCTGCTTTATTCAATACATCAGCGATGACTTTCTTCAGCAGTTTCACAATGCTATAGCGCTCAATTTCAATCTTCATGTTCTTAAACAGATCGTTCATGATTCCCATGATGACCTCGTGGCGTGTTTTTCTCCTAAAATAACAATAAATGATTAGTGCTAGTAGTAAATTTTATGGTATATTATTACGCTTCTTCGACCTCCCGATGTGCCCAATATTGCTTAGCATAGCTTTCGGTATACATATAATCGTCGAGATCTTCCCACTGTTGAACATCGCTTTCCTCCTCGGTAGTTTCATCGACTTCTTTAAGCATTTCGGGCGTTGGGCGTTCGGAGCGTATCATAAATCCTTTTGTTTTGTATTTTTTAATTTCAATTTTAAGTAACTTAAAAATATTAAATGAAAATTTAATGTTAATGTATTTATGCAATTAATCGCAAGGCTGGAGCCAGTGCCGGATTAGCCCATAAGGGCATTGAGACCACAGAATGTCACTGTGTCCTCAAGAAGTTGGGATATATAGATTTCGTACAGCTCAAAAAGTATTAGTGAACACCAAATGAGCACCAATTAAATGAGTACAAATTGAGCACCAATTGGCAACCAATTGAACACCGAATGAGCACCAAATGAGCACCAATAAAGTGATCTTTCATAATCTGGCATTGGTTACCCACTTACGTGAATTCTTAAAATATCGGAAATATTATTGCAATTATTTTAATATTGACTTACCTCTATTTCCTTGTTTTGATCTTGAACAATACCATCGAGCTTCTTAATTTCATCCTTAATACTTTCAGCTTTCTCAACGATACTATCAAAATTATCCTTAATATTGTCCTGATGCACCAACATCTTACTTAGCTCCTTCTTCTCGCGACTCAACAGCGTCAGCAACTCCAACTTTTGCGTGTTCTTCTTGTACGTGCGCATAATATTAATTTGGCGATCTTTGTGAATCTGATACCAACGATCCAGCTCCTTCGTAAACATATCCTTGATATTCATGCGTGACAATTTTAGATCGTAGATTAATTTCTTCAGCATAAACTCCTCCATTTCGTCGAGCTTGCATGGTCCGCCAAACTTGATGCGCATCTCATTTTGAATTTGCGTTTTCAGCTTCTTTATATCAGCCATCATGTATTTGAAATCAGTCTTCATTCGCTGTATGTGCGTTAGACTCAACTTGTGCTTCGCCTTTTGCTGCTTTGTCTCGGTGCGCAGCTCACCGACACGTCGATACAACCCGGATAACACTGTCCTATCAATCAAAATTGAATCCTTAATGTAATTCATCTCATTCGCTGCGTTGAAGTTTTGAATTTGATCCAATTTCAACACTATCGTGCACATAATTTGATTCAGCTTCGACTGTTTCTCGCGCTGGTAGGTTTCCAGCTCATTCTGACTGTCCTGCAGGCTGAGATCAATCACACGATACTTCTTCGATGCATTCTCGTAATCTTTGCGCAGAAATTCCATCTTACGATTTAATTCCTTGATTTCTGCTTCGACCGCATGCCGTTGCGAGCGTAAATTAAACGTAAGATCATACAGTGTCGGTTCGCAGCCTTTCGGACATACATTTTCATCCAAACGTATGATACCGAAGTCTTTTGAATCTATACTGCCAGCATCTTCATCTTCAGACTCATCGGAGCTCGACGATGATGAGTCAGAATCGGATTCATCATCGGTGTGTACACGCGGTGGACGATATTTCTTTTTAAATATGCGCCTCAAAAAGTCAAAGAATTTATTCTCACTGGCTGCCAGGAAGAATGTTCGTTGTAATTCCTTCTCGCGCTCAGTTAACTTATCGATGTCCTTCTTTGCTGTATCGATTTCATTTGTTAATGTAGTTAAAATGTCTTGAATGTCTAGTAAATCAACAATTTTAACGTTAACCTAAAAAACAGTAACGTTTTTATATTACTCTTTGTGGTAATTAAAGTTGTCTTATAAGTTTCTTTCGCAAATTCGCATAAAACATTGACCATGTACTTGAATTTTCAGTAATCAGTTAATTTAGAGCAGAGCCTATAATTTTAATCTGAAAGGCGAAGAACGTTGTTGACAATCATTTATCATAAACACCAGTCTGCCAATAACTAAAAAGTTTAAAACCCAAACAACAACAATCTATAATCATCTAAAAAAATGGGGTTACTTCAAATATTCAGATGTATGAGTTCCCTACTGAATTAACCGATAGAATTTAACTTGAGAGTGTCTCGACATTTTAATCTTCTTCAGCGATATAATAGACCACCTTTTTTGAAGAGATCTGTTACTAGAGATGAATACTTGTGAATGTGGTACGCAAACCCTCTTACTTACTGAAGGTACTTAGTCTTTAATTGTATCAAAATCTGGCCTACATAAGAAATGATATGTATTTTGTGAGATGTCAAGCGGATAGTTAATTGCGAGCTACTTGAACAAAGTGAAACTGTTGTCAGCTAAACCACCTAAAGGATACAATTAACACAAAATGGCCAGAATTAGCAAAAAAACAAAAGTGTTTTGTTTTGTTATTAAAGGGGAAGAAACTTATTAGACGACCTTATACATTGATTTTCAGCGAATATACTCGATCAGATAATTGATCCTCCTTCTTTTCGCAATCTTTCAACACCATCAACTCTTGATTTAATGTAAGTAAATGTAAATTAACAAAGTTGTGTTGTACCATAACATCAACACGTTCCATACGCAAATAACGTATACTCTCATCAAACTGCTTGATCGATTCCTTAAACTTCTTAACGAGTTGTTCCTGTAGGAATAGCTTTGCCATGTAGCGACGCTGACGAATATCGCGCTCCCACAGCGAATCCTTCTCGCCCTCTTCCTCATCCAAATGCGGAAGTTTTTCTAAAACCTCTCTGCATAGTACGTCTTTGGTTGGCTAAATCAAAGCGACTATGATGATTAAAAAATTTGGAAGTAATGCCATCACAGTGACTTACAGCAGGAACGATATCCATCAATTGTTCGGTTTCCTCGCCATCGTCACCACCTGGCATCTCAATTTGCACATTAACCATTTCATCCGAAAACTCATATTTCTTAAATTCAAATATCGCTGGCAGTTCGGCGCAATCCTCCGGTTTTAATTCCTCTTGGCAGTCTTTCAGCTGCTGCGTCTGTTTGGTTATAAGCTCATGCAGTTTTCGTTTCTTCTCACGAAAGCCATGCACCTTTCTGTTATAGATGTTTGCCAAATCAAATTGCTAAAAAAACAAATGTGAATTTTTAGTTACCAAACTGCGACTCAGGCTAATATTTTGTTTCGAGAACCGGGCTGAATTCCAAAATTCAAGCTGTAACTTAAAAAGTTCTCGTGTTGAATGATAAAATCGCTGTATAATTTATTAAAAAATGCATCTCGTTTGAGATAAGAGTTAGTTTGAGTTGCGATGCTGCTAGTGGAACGAATTAAATTCGTATCTCAAGACCTTTTTAGAACTTTCTATTATTTCTCATTGTTTAAATGTTAAATTCTATTAGTGTATAAGATGGATAATTACCTTTTTTCGTACTAGCAACAATTCCTTGTACTTCTTAAACGTTGTTTCTCGTTGTTCCCTTGGAACTTTATAGTCAGCCGCTGTTTTCAACTTAAATTCACCAATAGTTTTTTTCGCTGCGATGATAATTGCATCATCTTCAGCATCCGTAGGCAAATCGCTGGGTTTCAATGCATTAAAAATCTCCCACTAATAAATAATAAAATTTAAAAACTTTAAAATTGTCATGCCGCCCAGATTGCATGTATATGTATGTTGGTTTGCCTAATATAAAACTGCAATTGCATTGTGACGTATGAAAACAAAACACATAACCTTAAAAAGCATGACAAAGTCAAAATTCTCGTCTGAAACAGTCATCTCATAAACATTAAACCATAACACATTACGCGAAAAATCATAACAAACAATGTCTGGAAATACGCTGTTTGGATGGGATTTACTGTACAATAGTGTTGCGAAAGATATCAAGTGCGACGACGACATTCTCTTATGTCTCACACATCTCGTATTAGTAAGCCGTGGCTTTCAATGCATTGGCCTCGGTGATTCGAAAACGTTGGATAACAACGAAGTAAAGACTGAATCCTTACCAGCGGGTTGGAACGATAATTATAGATTAAGATATTTGTATCAAGGTAGGCTGTATAATTTGCAAGCTACCAAATTGGATGATGGTTTGATGGTGAATTTGATACGAGTGGACGAACGTACGGTATCGATGGTGCAGCTGAATAACAGTGCCGTGCTGCAGCGTAGCGGCAACTTGGAGGAAATGATTCCAACCAATTCAGCATTGGTGAAATTGATTCGAGATCAGTTAATCGATAAGGTGGTGACTAGTAATAAGACTAAAGATAATACCAGTCAGACAGTTGCAACGACATCAACATCACGACGTACATCAAACCCATTACTAGTGGAACGATATCCTGCGTATTCAATTCCGCCCGTGTTCAGTGCCGATCCGTTCGCACGGGACATCGGACGGCGCGATTTGGATCCACTCGCCGGTATCGGCGGGCCACGCTTGGGCGGTTTTCCACGCATCGACCCGTTGGGACCGGGCGGCGGCGGAATGCTATTCGAACCGCCACGACGTTCTGATCCAAACCGCACTGGAATGCCGCCGGGCGCAATACCACCCGGCGCACGTTTCGATCCATTCCGACCGCCTGAGGTCGATCGCTTTCCGCAAGGAGGTCGGCGCCCCGCACCTCCCGATAATGATGAACTACCACCACCCGGATATGACGATATGTATATGTAATATTCATTTTTATTTAAATATATATTGTTGTATTTAATCAAAAAGCGAATATGGTTTGAATGATTACCTCTCGGGCACGATGTTCGCGTTTCTCTTTGCGCGTGCGATACTTGCCGAGCAAGCGGTAGATGCGCGCACCAAGCTCGTTTTCAATCACTTCCGGTGATAAACCAGCTAGGAAATACTCTAATTTCTTTTCAGGTGTTTTCGGTCTAACTAATTTTGGTGGCAACGGCGGCGCACGCTCTGGAGGTCTGTAATCATATCGAATAGATGCAGTTTTTTTCTAACTTAAAATTAATTATTAACATTGATTTAATTCTAAATAAACAACTTACTTACATTAACGCTCGATATTCCTCAATCCTATATAATGCTGCATGTTGTTTTTTTATAGATCAAACATTAATTTGTTTCCAATGTTGCGCAATCAAAATACTAAATTAATCTGTTGTAGGTACCTGCCTTTAAGTTCAGCCTCAGCGATCTTCTTATCAACCTCTTCCAAAATCTGATCGAAATTATCATCGAGTTTCCTCTGCTTGATACACAACAACTTCAAGTCGTTGTTAATTCCCGAAACGATGATTGGAAACACGTCCAGGCAATCGATAAAGTGCCGCTTCAGCTTCATCATTCGAATTTCCGATTTCTCCACGTTGAACTCGAACTTGCGCTTCACCAACGCTATATCAGCGTCGAGCTTCTCTTGCAGATGATCGACGACGCGCTGATCGACAATCAATTCTTCAATAGGAATTTGCTGGGAGGGTGGTAATTCATTGTTGCGTTCTTGGATTGCCGCAAACTTACGGCGCAAATTCTTAATGCTGATTTGATACTCTTTAATAAAAGTTGGGATTCAGATAAATTTGATACTATTGGAAGGGCTTTGAACCTATATTTTTCGTTCAGGGTCAATTAATAAAACAAAATGATTAAATGATCAATTTTATGTTTTATTTAATAAATCTTACGTTATGGATATATTGTTGTATAGGAAATTAGATTTTCTTTAGTTCAATTTTAGATTTTAACCTGAATATTAGTTAGTTTTAGTTTTCGGTTCATTTTTAGAGTTATTTGCACCAGAAAGAGTTATAATGAATACGATTGAGAGCTAGAATTGATAATTCTAGCAACATTTTTGATAATTAATTTTGTATAAAATTATTACACATTTCCATTTTAACGAGAGTTCCATTTTCATTTGACCTTTTTGTTTTAGTAATTGAACTTAGCATGTTATACCGGTTTGAAGCCCTGACTATAAGTAATTATCAACCTTCTTTATGTGCGTTAGCAACTGCTGTGATTCGATCATCCTCCGCCTTAACAATCGTCTCTTCGATGCTTAACATTTCATAGCAAGCACCGACCGTCAACGTATGAATATTATGATAAGACGGTATCTCCCTTACAATATTGATATCCATCGAGTCTTGCGAACCATCCGGATTGAATCGGAATGTAAATACGTTCCCATCCCAACCGGATGTTAGCAGAAATGACTCGTCGAACGATAGCGCAAAGCCAGATATGAATCCATTCTGATTACTGTGCATTGTCAACGTCCAGAAGTTTGAGAGATCGTGCCAGTCGTGTTTGTTGGCGCGATTTACACGAATTGCACCATCCTGCATCGCAAAGAAGATGAAATCCTCCTTGAAGCTGCAAAATATACATAAAATAATGACAATATCTCAATTCGGAAGGTATAGTCGACGAAAGGTAACTCTAGCGGCTAGGACTATAAAAGAGATTGGCTCATTTTGAAGTAATTTGCTTAAAAGGCTATACTCTGATGTCAGAAAAACCAGTGCATGTTTATGGCATCAACTGTTGGTAGATGAAAAGTACCTTAGCCATACAATTTTGGAAAAACATGTTTTTCTCTCTTTTACTTGTATATACAGCAATACCTATCTCTTACAAAAACCTACTCGAGCGGCAAGAGTTACTTTTCGTTGACTAAATTCATTATTACGCACGTGTAGCATATCTTATTGATTACCATATCTTCAGCGCCGGCGATTGCTGTAAATCGATACGGCACTTCATCGGTCTGTCCAATTTTATACTCGTAGATATAACCGCAATCGTAGCCATCCATCGATAACCACAGTGTGTCATCGAGTGTGTGCTGAATAAACACGATCTTATTGGGATTTTTCGGTATGTAAAGCGGTGGTAGCTTTTCCTCACTCTCGGAATCAGCAAGAAACAGATCCTCGTCGATATCAATTCCTGGGTTCTCTTTGCGCACCTTTTTCAGTTCCTCCATTTTACGATTGCGCTTTTCAGCCTTACGCGCCGCCACGTGCCGCAAATAAATATCGCGCTTGATTTGCGACTTGTACGACTTAAAGCGCTGAATTGTCGGTTCAGTTTTCAGCAAGAATGAGATTTTCGTGTAATGTACTACATCGGTGGGTAGTTCAGCGATTACGATATACCCTTGTTCACATCCGCAAATCACCATCGACTCCTAAAAATTATTGATATGTTAATA
This sequence comes from Adinopsis sp. GC000173, assembly GCA_030264715.1. Taxonomy (NCBI): domain Eukaryota; kingdom Metazoa; phylum Arthropoda; class Insecta; order Coleoptera; family Staphylinidae; genus Adinopsis; species Adinopsis sp. GC000173. The sequence goes on from JARJDW010009850.1 coordinate 17,073, forward strand.
ATTAATTAATTAATTTAATAACGTGCTATTATGTACTATTGTGCGATGCCATGTGACGCATGATATATTCGCCGGAGTGGTAATGTAACCAATCGGTTTTAATCTGATATACTGCAATCGCTTGCGAAATACTTTGAACACGAAAAGTGTACCATCTTGACCGGCTGTGATGAATATTGAGCCGGTTGGATTGAACGACATCAAGATCAACGTCTGATTGTGCGGCTTCTCCACTTGTATTGTGATTATCTTACTATTCGATGGATCCTGTGAGTAGATCTTCATGATGGCAACGCGTACCGTACCATCATCGAAGCCCATCAACACCACTTCACCGGATGGATCAATCTAAATTATAAACTATAATGTAGAGAAGCATATAATGTAAGTGTAGTTATAAAAATTTATTACATCAAGTGGCACCCAAATTAATGCAACGCCTTTTGCAGGAAATAGAAACATCATCAATAATTTGCGATGCTCGTAGTTGTACAGGTGCAGCCAGCCGCCAATGCCGAGTGTGGCAAAGTATGGACCCCATGGACAAACGCCCAAGCCCACAACAACACCAGCGTGTGTTTTCAGAAGACGTTCGGACTCTGCCGGTTCATTCTCCGTCGATAAGTCGATGCGCCAAATGGCTCCTTTCGCATCCTAACGCAACGCAAAAGTAAGTTAATCGTTTTGATAAATAATAATAAATCATGGCCGTTTTTCAGATTAAAAAGATTAATCAGTAATAAAAGAATGATTCAAATATAAACCTGATTTGTTTTTGTAGTTTATCGGTATAGTGTAAGATAAAAATATAAAGACATCGCATTACTTTCCTACATAAATCATTGAGCTTTTATTTTTTCACAAAGTTTTGATAATTTTTTATCTTGTTAGTTGCAACAAGATTCATAAATCAATTACGCAACACTATGTAATTAGAAAGACAGACAGTACAAAACTATCAGAATTTTTTAAATAGTTTGAGGATAATACACAAAAATGAGTTCATAAAATAATGAATTCGAGAATTATACTCATCATAGTGGACTAAGAAGGGAAGTACAAGAGACCGACCTAATCGATGATTAAAGGAGTCTCTGTGATCGCTATAACTCATTACGAAAAGAACTTCATTCTACAATAACAGGATAGAAAGTCATAAAAGAATTGGGACAAATTTGTCACAAATGATGATAGTGTAGAATAGAAATATTTATATTTTATTGTTTATTACCTTTTCCAAACGTTCAAAGAGTTTCTCAAACGTCTTCTAACCTTTGAATTAATTCTCCTTTAACGTACGAAGTATACTTTTGTCAACAAATCATTTTAACTTTAATGCGCAATTTAAATTAAATAAAACGGCCATTAATTATTAAGCTAACTCGATATCTTATACTCTACCTGTGCAAAATAAGTGGTGTTTTCTAAATCCTCAACGTACTGCTTGACGATGCTCATGAATTGTGCGCCAGCCGTGTAAAAATCATAAGTGGGCTCAAGCAGCACGAACCGATCCTCGTCCGGTGGATCGGCCTGATCGATCGTATCGTAAAACCATACGCGCACATGTCCATCCATCGACACCGTCCACAATTCCCCATTTCTGTAATCGAATTGAACAATCGGCCCATCATGGCATCGCTTACGATTCTTCCGGCACACTTCCACCTTAATCAAGCCCTCCTCCCACACGAGAATATTGCCCCAGAAGCAGCCGCTGATCACCTTCTCATCGGCCATCGGATAGATGCCTAAGATATCCGAGTATTCAGTCTTACCAAAACGTCCTAATTCACCTTTCAATTTCAATCCGGTGAACGTATTCGACATTTTCCAAAACTTGATATGTGCGCTTCCTAAACGCATCATCAAAGATTATTTATCATGCATTATTATTACGTTCTTTGCGGCCTACCACACGTTGTTAATTGTCCAGGAACTTCGGGCGAGAACATGACGCGCGCTACGTCATTGCTGAACGACTTCGAGCGTAATAGAATCGTTGATTTCGGCCAGTTCCATATTGTGATTAGGTAGTCGGGTTCACCACCTTGCGATGCCAATAACGTACCTTCAGGGCTACACATCAAACAATGAATTTGTATAAAAATTTAATAAATAAAATAAAAAATTTTAAATTGGAAATAAGTAAAAATAATTATTTGCTTTTTATCTAGGCTAGTGGTAGTCAAATTAGTGCCTATCGCCTACTAGTAGTAGGTGTTTACGCTTTTAAATAGGCGGCAGGGATTCCATTGATTCATTAGTACCTACTATTAAGGCTCTTTATGACGTTATAAAAACTATATGTTTGTACGAAATTTGTGTAGTTTTTTTCCTTTGATTTAATACTTAAATAATGAGTATAGAAAAGTAAAATTTGGCTTATATACTTTACTAGGAAACCGGTCTAGTATATGGTTAAGCATTTTTTACTGGAAGACTACTGAGCTGTAGAGAAAGATTATGACTAGAAGAGACACAGAAACGAACGCTGGGTATAAAACCGTTGACTATCACTGATCTAGGTTAATAAATTATAAGATAAAAAGTCTAACATATAAGACTTACTTATAGTTAAGATGAGTGTAAATTCGAGACGTGCCACCTCTCAGCACAGTAACAATCTCCATCGATGGCCATTCGTAGATAATAATCGGTGGATTTCTACCATTCTCACCGATTGCAATGTGAGGCCATTGAATATTAGGATTTTTCTACGATATGAAATTAATTAATAAATTGATGGTTATTGTGTTGTATACTGCTTACGGTGATGTGGCCGATTCCACCACCGAGCGCGCTTCGCCTAAACCAAATCTCACGCGTTTCCACATCTAAAAAGTGTATTAAGTTTCCCGAGCCGAACATCAAAGTATGCTCGTCGGCGAGAACAAGATTGAACGGCTTTCTACAATCATACCCGTACGAAAAGCTATCAAATCAGCTAAGGATTTTCATATAATGATGCATCAACTAGTAGCTAATTAATATGTTAAGGATACTCAAACTCTAGTATATTCTCCTCGATATCGCACAGCTTGCTAAACGTCGGTCGCGATATAAAATCTTCGGTACGAAATTTGAATAGATCGTGAAACGATTGATAATAGCCATACCCCGCCTCGTCATCGTCAGGGCGTACGGGATCCGCAAAAGCGACGGTTTCGGCGGTGTCAACTTGCAAATCCTCTAAATCGGTGCCGGTATCAGACATAATAAAATAAAACTACGACAATCGTACAGAAAACGCTCATCATTATGACAATGAAATGTTTGTTGAATCTCCATGGCGATGGCGGTGGGCGCGTGCCGCATTGCCTGCCTCTCCAAATTGTTTATTTTGACAACACATCGTCTGTTACAATACTACAAGACAATGGCCCCTCTTTCTGTAATCACACATTTATTTGTTTATACGATTGCATAAAGGAATACATCCTTGTGCGTGTGTGTGTGTGTGTTTGCAATCATCGCCCCACCACTAATTAAGCAATTTGTGTACATGCACATACACTATTCGAGCGGCTCTCAAACAAAACTCATGCTAACGAAACATCAAATTAAAACCTTATTATCTACTTTGAATAATTGGTAATTAAATTACATTTACTGGAAATTAAAATATGAGACCAAATAATGCTATACATATACGTCTACTTTGTATTTTGTAATGCGAAACGTGACAAGCCAAGCTAATATTGCGTTTGTTGCTAATTTGATGTTTTAATTGACATACGATATTTATTGCGTTTAATCAAGGTGCAAATATGAGGTTAAGTCCATGTATGAAGTGTTCAGAAATGAATTATGAAATCATCCGGATAATCTTCATCTTCAGCATTTAATCATTCAAATTTGTTCAATTTTTTGCTTAGGTAATAAAATGCAACATTACAAAAATTCTAAATCTTATTAAGTTAGCGAGAATTTTATTTTGTTAGGGTGTTAGTTATTTAATTTATGTAGTATGATGATATTGTGGCGGACGATAAAAATTTAAGATTAAAATTTAATCCGCTGCATAGCATATGTATATGGTCCACCCCTATTGTATCAAAATATTAGGGTCAACTTTTAATTATTAGGGCAAGTCGGGCAGTTAACTTTATATTGTACAATTTATTACATGAGCTTGATGATTCAGTTACCAAAAGAAATTAAAATTATATCAAAGTTATTGAACAACAAGATTTGCAATAAATTATTATAATTGTGATAAATTTAGAACTGGAAATAATGAGTATATATTGTAAATCTTATTTTTTAATAGATTTTATATGTTTTTGCGATTTCAAGTTAGTGTTGCTTAATCTACTTCGGTCTTTAATAAAGCAGCAAGAATAAGAACTTAATTTGTCCGGAAATTGAAAATTTGACATTAATATTTTGATGCTGCAGAGAAATTGCGTTTTTTTTCTATGAATTATTACTCATTGACTTCGCTTTTATATGTCTGAACAGCTCATACATAGAATTAATTTAACAGGTAGAATTTACACATACCTGGATATCGTGTGTCAATTAGTAACAAACTTGTTCATATTTATTGTGATAAACATTATAACAAATTTCGGATTGAAATGACTTATGACCGAAGTATGCGGATTAACAATCAGTTGTAAATCTTATTCGTTAATAAATTTTATATAATTTTACGATTACAATTTGGTTTTGTTAGCAAAAATATTCTTTAGTCCAGTTGCAGCATTAGATGTTATCAATTGTTAAACTTAAATTTTATGACAATGATACTATTATACATGTAGTTTGGGACGTGCTGATTTCTGGAAAATCGTATTTAAATCTAATCCCCCAAAGTAAATATCTACCTGATTTTCTCCCACTATGTTTCCCTAAAACAAGCAATACGCTCCTTTAACATTCGAACTGTCGAACAGATAATGTTGTTGTAGTTGTTAGTGTATGTGTTTTGGTTTTCACATTGTGTCCCCTCTGATTTGTGTTGCTGCTCTGACGCATTTTATAAGAAACTTATTGGAATTATTATGAGTAATCCATAGAATGCGGGCATGTTCGTAACAACAAAACAATCGAGAGAAATGTGCGCGCTCACAGTTTTTAAATACGAGGCGCGCAATGTTGTTAAATACGCACCATACTCATTATTAAAGTCAATTAAAACTAATTTTTAACCATCCTGTCGCGTTTAAAGGGCTGACCCCTTTTGATATCACATACGAATCTATCGTTTTGTGCTGTTATGTGTGTTTTGCCATAAATCGAGCGAAAACCATCATGGATTTGGACGATGCGCGTTCACAATTCAGCGAACTTGTTCGGTGAGTACCTTAAAATTGATTGCATCCATTAAGTGTCA
>JARJDW010009854.1:0-58962 GCA_030264715.1 Adinopsis sp. GC000173
CAAAGTGAATATCACTATCAAATGCGTTTTTAAAAATAATATTGACCTACGTGTTCCGAATTTTTAATTAAAGCATTGTTTTCAAAATAAAAGGGTGTTTCCGAACTTACTGAACACATTGTATATATAAATGAATGTGTGTCTGTCTGTACTCGATTGATTCAAAACCATACATCCAATTGCCGTGAAACTTTGAGGAGTTGTTTAATATAGTCCAAAGAAGGTTTCTGGCATATTAAACATTAGAAGAAGACGTTATATTCTACAAAATATGTTGTTTTGTGAAAATAGTAGAACTATCAATATGACAGATGTTACTGTGACAGGACAAACCAGGACAAACATTCAAATATTCAAACATTTACATTTACTCCTTGCAGAAGATCAAATTTCTGCCGGTACCCTTAGCAGAAGTAATCCGACGAATAATTGACTTTAAAACTTTAAAAACATAGTCAAATTTTAAACCAGAAATTATTTTAATCAATCTTTACTGAGCCAAAGCAACGCGTGGCTAAGAATGCTAGTTTATCTATAAATCTAAATAATACTTACAGCAAACATAAACGTTTCAACTTGATCTTCTATTTCTCCATATGTAAATGTATTTGCTTCTTCTTTTAGGTCTAATAATAATTCGATAAATACTTTTCTAGGTTTCCTACCGAATTCATCAACATCTTTACATTTTGTTGAATCTATGCTTAGTTTCTTAATTGTACGTTCGGTAATTACATTAGCTAACACTTCGCGAGTGAATTTTTTTACAGTTTTAATATATTCATTGAGCTGTTTACAGTCCGATGTAAATTTATACAGGAAGTCGCTTTGACCAATAAGCGAAAACATACGTTTCACCAAAAGTATTGTTATTCCACGAATTGCTTCAACATATTCAGGATTTGCATTAATTTGAGCATTTATCGATTTATTCATGGCGGCTTCTACAATTAAACAAATTGAATTTTTATAATTATTTACCTACACACTGTTTATTATATATGTTTATTTCTTTTATACCGTCTTATTTGTAAAAAGATATATCTATGAGTTGTACATACAAAGTACCACTTACCACTGATTATATCAAGCGTATATAATGAAAGTAGCAATTTTACATCAATAGATCTTTTCCCGACACATTCTGCAAGCTTTTGATGTAATATTTTTAAATTTTTATTAATAAAATATAAATATTCTTGAACAATTTTGAAATGAAAAGTAGGTGTTATAATTTTTCGATGATTGCGCCAATATTCTCCTGAAAATTGATAATTTTAATACAATTTTATAGATGCATTTTTATTTTTTGCTAGTGTATACGAGCATCATTGTAAGACGATAAAGTTTACAGATAATAAATGTATATGTTTCGAGTAAAACATTCATAATAATATGTACACATTAAGCATATAAAATAATAAAACAAAGAAACATCTGAAACATAAATATTTATAACTCAGTAAGTATGAGTTGTCGTCAAATGCTACCAACATTTACGGCCATGAAAATAATAGTTACAGTATTTTAAGTGGAACAAAAATATAAATTTTAATGCGTACCTCTACTTAGAACTAATCCTTGTCCAAGCCATACCTCAAAATAGTGGTAACTATTAGACTTCTCAATGTTCACTTCTGACCCAAGAACTTTTTCAATATATTCTGCATCTGATAGTAAAACAACTAATTTGGGACCTATCCAATATTTTACGAACGACCCATATTTCTTTACTAACTTGACTTGATAGTAAAATATATCTAATTTGATTTAAAGCACATTATATATGAAAGAACATATTAGTTAACCATTATTATCACCGGAAGTATTTGTGCCAAAGTCGAGAACATTTCCAATAAATGGTAGCGGTTTCGGACCTTTAATTTTATATATTCCGGAGTATTTCTTCACTTTATTTAAGTAACACCAAAATGGTAATACAAAAATTAGTAATAGAATTGAAAACTCTAATAGAAACATAATGTACTGTGGTGAAATAAAAAAATGAACTGAAATTTAAACTATTTACGTTCCTTCTATCTATGATGTGTTGATTCTGGAATTTTAAAAAGTAGAAAAACAACTATTTGCTGTACGTTTATTTGTATAAGATAATTCAATCAATAATAAACATGTTTACGTTGCACTGAAACCATAATAACAAAATTTTTAATTAATTTGTAATATATATGATTTACAGTATTTATAAACAGTTATTACGTTTGACGCAGTATAAAGACACACACACACACACACACACAAGTAGTAGTTAAAAAAGGTGAGCAAATAGTAAATGGCGTCCACTTTACGACAATTTTGTTGATTATTAAAGTCAAATAATTTGCACTGAAAATATTGACTGAAAAGGAAATATGAACCTAACTAGGCATTCTATACCGAGTGGCCTATTCTAGACAATAGTTTCATATCGTATTTATCTTTACGTTTCGAATACAAAAATTTTGAATGAAAAATAAATTAATTGATAAAATGTTTTTTACTTTTTCATGTTTCAATATGCGAAAATATAAATACCTCTACTAGTAAGAAACCCTCGTCCCAACCATAGCTCTAAGAAGTGATAGTTATGCGATTTATCAATGTTCACAGTCAATCCAAGAACTTTTTCAATATACTCTGCATCTGACAATAGAAGAAAAAGTTGCGGACCTATCCAATACTTCACTATTGGTCCATATTCTGTTACCAATTTTATATCTAAATTAAAAACAAACAGTACATGCTAATTTAAATTAATCTGTTAAGTTTTTATTACCGGATGTATTTGTGCCAAAATCTAAAACATTTCCAATAGATGGTAACGGTTTTGGCCTTTTAATTATTTCAGTTTTTGAATACTTCCTGGATTCTTTTAAATACGTAATATGAAAATAATAACATAAAAATAATTATTAACATTTTAAGAGGTAATAAAAAGATGATTTGCAATAGGTTATTACAATACCTATAGTAATGAAACGTAAACACATTCCATTTATAAGATATGCAAATTAATAATAACTTGATCTATTCAACAATCTCATGATAGGGCAGGAAAGTAAACAAGTATATTTTAAAAATATGGGTTAAAAGTTATGATACATTGTATCTATTCACAAATTTTTATTAATTACCGAAATGAAATTATTATAGCAATTGGGTCTAAGTACGATATATCTTGCGCAAATATGCAAAATTTATACGTAGTCTTTAAGTTTGATCTACAGTTCCGCATAAATATATTTGTAGGCAGCTGTTATAATTACTCTAACACTAACTAATTATTAAATTATCTGTTTTATTTGAAATATACAACTAAACTACACCATTATTTGGCAATTTGTCGAAACCATTTATGTATATTATTTAGCTTGAAATTATAGATACATCTCTATAATTTTATATCACGAATTAATTGAGTAATACCAATTTTGGCTTTAGTTAGTTAGAAACAGTGCCGAATTTGGCTATTAGCTAAACAAGTTATAGCTTAGGGCGTTGTATTTGATTGAACCTCACATGAGTACCAGTGCACACCAGTGATCACCAGCGAAGCTCAGCGAGCACCAGTGAGCCCATACGAGTACCAATGAGCACCAGCAAGCACAAGTGACCAACAGTGGGCACCAATTAGCACTAGCAAGTACCAATGATTAGCAGCCAGCACCAGCGAGTAATAGTCACATATATATATAATTAATTAAGGTTTTAGCTTAGGGTCTTGACTTTTCTTAAGCAAGCACTAGTTAGAAAAACCCAAAAACATACGAAATTGTTACAGAATTTTTTATTAAAATAAAAAAATAACACTCTTTCCAAAAGAAGAGTGTACAATTTTTTAAAACTACTTTCGTATACATCAATGTACAATACATTTAAATTCGTTGAAAATAATTAAAATGCTATATTTTTTGGCAATGATAAAAATATGACTTGTTCTAAAATAACATTATTAATTATTTATTAATATTCCTAATAAATTTATTAAACTATCACGCTTTAGATTACACATAAAAGGTCTCAATCCCAATCGGGGAATAGCAGCTAAGAGAGTAGACAAAGGAGGGTATAAAATATTATGGACATAGACTTAAAACATTGTCCAAAGGATGATAGAAGGTCATCGAATAAAATGAGTAATGTAACATTGATTAAGCATAATAACTTGTGCATATTATATAAGGCAAAAACATTTTGAACTACTCATATTCTTCAAGCCTATGAAATATTATGCAACTTTATATTCAAATAATTGAAATATTGAATGTTCTATTGTCGTCTAGATGGCCTAGATGTCGCATATGTATGGTTTGTTTTGATCAGTTTTGATACAAATCATATGTTATCGGTGTATTTCCAAAATTGAGGTTATAAGTTTAATTTGAAAATGTTAAATGAAATATGTAAGTACATTAAGTTAATTTAATTGTATATTATATCATAAATATTTCGTTTTAGTGTTATTAACACTGGTGGCAGTGTTATGGGGAACAACAAATCCTTTTATTAAGCAAGGCACCACAGATATAAGAAAAATCCATTCAAATAACAAATTGGTGCAATTTTTTTATGAATTGAAATATTTAGTGACCAATATTAATGTAAGTAATTACTTAGGTTATTCTGAAACAATAACAATTTGTTTTAGTACATAATACCCATGGGTTTAAATCAACTGGGTTCCCTTGTATATTTTTATGCTTTACAAAGTGTGGATATTTCATTAGCTGTTCCTATTACAAATTCATTGACATTTGTATCTACTGCAGTTACTGGATGGCTGTTAAATGAAGGAACACCAACGAAAAGTAAGAGTTCATTATCTACTTAACGTTGTATTCAAATACTTTGTTACAGAAACATGTTTTGGGGTACTACTAGTGTTATTTGGTACGACACTTATGTACTTGGACAAATATTTACAGACATGAGTGATACGTACCTAGATTAATAAAATAAATAGTTAACATTTTATAAGTTTACGTTTAACTAAATATTATCTTAGACTATTGTTTTCTTTTTGCAAGAATTCTGTTTGTTTTATAATGAGACTGTTTATTAAGAAAATTATAAAACGATACAGTGGGATATATAATTTTAAAAGTCACCCATGTCCGTGCCAATTAAGAGATTGAGATCCCGGTTGACTGCATATTTTTTACATGTATCTCGCATTTCTAGAAGAGATGTACGTATTTGTTACTTAATAAAAATGATGAATGATATAGAATAATAAGTAAGTAGAACGACAATTTCTTAGATAGACATGTACTATAAAAACTATAATGACTTCTAAACTGACTTTTGCAAAGCTATATATTTCTTGTAAATGCAAACACATGGATTTTGCGAAGTCCCTGAAAGAGGTAGAGTCCCAACGAAATATATAAATGCTTACTCAATTCTTAGTTTATTTTTTTGCATTTATATTTTGCGTATATTTAAAACGAGCACTTCTAGCTAAGAAATTTATTTCAAACATGAAATAAAAATGTATACGTATTATGTAAATTGGCGATGTTTTAGAATATTGCTATTTCTGATTTTCTAAAAACGTCCTCAGTCTCTGATATTAAAATTGTTTCTCTCTTGTTTCTGAGATTTTAAAAATATTATTACTGGAATAAGTATTACTAAATTGTGAAGTGGAATATTAATCTTATGAGCTGAAAACTGAACGAAAAATTAACATACTAACGTAAAAACAGTTGCCACAAAATCATCATTAATCTCGAAATGTATTGGCGGCATATTGACCGATCGCACAACGTCCATCTATCTATGATATTTAGACCCAGAGAAACGATATAATTATTTTGAGATTAATAATAATAAAATATTGTTTCTGTGATCATTTCTAATTTATTACTAGTAAAAACATATACATTATAAATACACACAGATTTTCATCATCATCGTCATCAACAAAATAAAATTAAGATTTAGACAAAGAATTCTATTCTAAATATACATGTACATAATTAATTTAATTCATATAATTTTTCTTCCATTGTGTTATGGTTCATAAAGCTATTTACACAAATTCATATTTTTTATCATTTTTAATTTTTTTTAATATATATACAGTCTTTCCATATACGAAAACATCAACATTTCATATCAAATCAACAACAACAAATAAAACATCGCCTCACTTTTCGTATTCTTAACGCGCCTCAAATGTGTCACATGTGATTACAACAAATAAAAAACTATAAACAAAAAAACGATTTTTTTAGCGCATAATAATATGACTAGTTATAAATCATCTAATAAATTATTAATCAGTTTCTCAGCGGTGTTGCAACAATAAGTAGATGAAGAAAACTGAATTATTATATAACTTGTTACAAATAAAAGCTCAATACTTTTAGATTACTCGCTCGGTGGTTGAATCCGTTACATGCTCCGATGTGACCTCACCCGACTGTGAAGTTTGCAAATTCTTCGCGAGCCGCTCGTTCTCCGATGTGAGTGCTTGCACCCTAGTCTTCAAATGCTCTATTTCACTTGCCAATTGACTGATCTCTTCCTGCATATTATAAATGGGCTGCTCGTTGAGTGGCAATTCGGTTACAGCCAACTTGACTTTGATATTATTTTCGTTGGTGCTTCGAAAGCTCTGATTTTCACTCGTCGTCACTACATCGCTCGAACGTTTCACATACGGATCGTGGCCATTTCCTTCATCCTCAATCAATGGAAGGTGTACATGCAACGGTTCATTATTGCTTTGATAGGCCGTGTTTTGATACGGCAGCGGTTCCAATACTTTGCTCGCGTAGTGATTATGCCGTATCGTTTGATGATTGTTGTTGTCCACTTGATTAGCTTTTGCAAATGCTAGCTCCTGTAGATTTTGTGAATCGTGGATATTTTCGCGCAGATTATTTGTGTAGATTTGCTCGTTTTGCGCTACCACCGCTATCGGTTCGGGAATGTATCCCAAAAATCCATTCGGTTTGCTTGTTACTGGCTGTTCACTTAGCGGTGGACAATGCGAAACCCCTACAATGCGCGTGTGATTAACTTCCATCGCGCTCGTTATTTCCGGCAAGGCGGCATCGCATAGTATCGGATTATCTAAACAATTACACCAATTAGTATTTTTATGAAGTATATAAAACATATACTCATGTTTTTTAACAGAATGTTTTGGAAGAAGACCAAAATACAAATTATTTGATGGTCAATTATTCGTTTTGCCTTTAAATCAAGAACTTATCACTGATATTTTAATGAAATAGATACATATACAATACATGTATAATATATAGAAATAAACATTTGTTATTTAGTTTGCATTTGAATTAATAAGTTTAAATGAAATTTTTCTACGATTTATCAAATTAATTCTGTTGAATCTAATCTGTTACATAAAGTAAAAGCTCTGTTTAAATTTATTTTAACAACTGAATGTGTTTACGTAAAGCAAAAAATGATAAAATTGTTTTTAAAATATTCAGCTTGGATCGAACCTTTTTGAAACATTTTGAAGTATTTATATTATTGTTCTATTTTTTAGTAAAGTAAAAAACCAATACTTTTTATCATTTTAAGTTTAAACCATTTTTTGAAAATGTATTATCAAATGCCTACTAGTAGCCTATAAAATTAAACAAAAATATGAGAAAAATTTTATATCGCATCCTATACTTGCTAAGGCAACTATTGAATTTCTTTTTTGTTACATTTTACTAACTATAATTCATCTCATAAATCACTTAATACGTCTTATTTTTACTAGCACATTAATTAAATTAATAATTGAATAATAAATTACCTTTTAGATATAAACTTAGCGTACCCCATTTATCTTCATAAACACCATCGGGAATTCGACAATGTGTCTTACTAACGAGATCCCGTCCAAGCGCAACAATCATATTATTCGATAAATCAGCCCAGCACAACACGGGCAAACCATGAAAATCTTTGTCCAACACCGTTAGATAATTGTGTGATGCGATCAATTCTTGCAAGTTGGGTAAAAATGTCTACGAAAAATGAATGTGAAATTCTAAGTAACATTGTAGTGATGTTGATTAGAATTACCTTGCTTGTTTCCTCCAAAGTCGTCAATTTATTGTGCGATATATCCAGCATCGTCAGCTGATCAAGTCCAATTAAATCGTCTGGTGATATGCGTGATAAGCTGTTGTAGCTTAAGTTCAGGCGCAAAAGGCTTCGTAGTCCTGATAGTCCGCCGTCTAAAGATTGCAGTTCGTTGTGTTCCAATTTTAATGTTGTTAATTTTGTTTCCCATTCGACTAAATTCTAAAAATGATTTTTGTGTAAATATTTATGTATGCATATTAGATATTTATTATAAATCAATTTAAAAGTTACAATTAAGATAAAAAATTATTTTGAATAAGTAGGAGGCAGTCGCTATAAAGTATAAATAGCCTTACTTCCAATAGCAGACAAAGAAATTTTCTTGAAATCGGCAAAATAATCAATATCATTAATTAAAGTAATGCCACTAAATAATTGCTTAGTTTTATTTATATTCTATCATAAATAAACTTCAGCAATATCCTGGCGCTTTAGAACTTAAGACTTTTTCCAAATTTTCCCGAAGACACTCTATCATTTCCTAACTACTTATCTAGGTGTTTATTTATATTAAAGATAATATATTTTACTTCGCATTTAAATAACAATGAATGAAGAAACGTAATTACGAATTAGAATTTAGACTTTTTTAAACCAATTATCAGCAATTGCTACTAACACCTAATATTTTTTTAAATATTACCATTATAGCATTTCATATTTACATTTATTAATAGGTAATATTATTAATACACGAATGTTATTAAATTTGTCATACAAGGGATTTAATTCTCTTCTATAATATTGCTTAACTTATTTGTAAATTTAAATAAATTAAGTATACATGTGTAACACTCATTTAACATGTGGATTTTTCTTCACTCTGAAATCTGAGAGAGCTTTATATTTAGTATAAACACATGTTTATATATTAAATATAATATAGCATAGAAATTAATTTACGAATTTGACCAATTTTCGTAAAAATATATAAAAATATTCAATTTTCACAATTGGCTCATTTTTTTATATTTCTTCATTCTGTAAGTAAAAAATTGCGAACTATTCTTATGAAAACATACGTAACAATTTTTCATCAGATTAAAACATTTTGACCGTAATCAGTGAGTTTATTAAACGTCGTATCAACGAGTTTCTGGATTAAATATAACTATCATGATATAAAATTTTTGAAAACTAGACCACTTTAACTTTTTCGACATACGAGACTGGTTTCAATGCAGCCATATTGAAAATAATCAATTTCAGTTTATTAAAAAACATTAAAGAAAAAATTATTTTTGAGTCACTATTGAATACATATTATAGACACCATAATCTAATTTCACTACCCCTTGCTTATTACGACTAGCAAGTGTTATATTTGAAAATTGATATCAATATGTTGCTTCGTGATTTCATTAAATTGTCATCAATTATAACATAGAATCTAACGCAAATCAATGAAAATTTTGATTGAATTACCATTTTATACTTTTTTTGTGACGGATGTTGTTATATTGCTGCTTAAGCGCTATGGCGGATTTAACCTTAAGGGACCTATAGATACTTTTTTCCATCTTGAGGTTTGTAAATATTGTTTTAAAATTTGAAACATTAAAAAGAAGAGGTCAAGAAGATTAAAGAAAACGATTATTTTTCGGTTACTATACCCTGTACTTTACAAACTGCTATCGATTAACGATCTTTGATGAAAAGTGTATCAAGATGAAGAAAAAAGAAAAAGCGTAGAATTTAGCGATATTCTTAGTATAAAGTCGTTCTAGACGGTTACTCCGTAACAAGTTGTACAGTGAGGAATGAGTCATTTGAGTGATTTAGAGCCCCAAATTTGCAGAATACTTAAATTTATAAATATAAGTCTTTACTCACGGGCATCTGACCAGTTAAACGTCGTATCTTATTGAACGATAAATCCAAGGTTCTTAAGTTCTGCAATCCACGAATTTCTTGCCACGAAAACTCTGTCAATAAATTTTGTGACAAATTGGCGATTCGCAGTTTCTTTAGCGGCATCAACGAACTGTTCAATGTCGTAATGTAGTTGAATTGCAGTTCCAACCTGCATAGGTTTTCAGCTTCAGCGAAATCGTCAGGCAGCAACTATAGAAGGGAAAATCAAAGCTTCAATGCATTTTAATTCATTGCCTGAGTAGTTTTAAAGTACCTACAATAGAAATACGATTCCTCTCTAAATTGATGTGTTCAAGCTTTCGCGATTTTGCAATCGCTCCATCCAAGCTGTTAATTTGATTATACTGCAAGAACAATTTATCCAAATTAGGATACGAACGTATCTCATACGGCAGCTTCTCGATGCGATTGTTAGCTGCATGCAACATCTTAATCTTCAACCCATTCTTTGGCAGTTGCTCATCCAGCGTCGTCAATTCGTTACCGTTAATAAACAACCACTGTAGCTCAGTTAAGTGGCGCAATGTTCCATTCAAGTCCTTTAACGAATTCTTTGCCAAGTGTAATTTGACTGTGTTTGTTGGTATTGCATGCGTATCGATGTGATGGAGCATATTGCCTGGTAGTACAAGGGTTTCTAATTGAGGAAGATTCTGTATTTAAAATTATATTATGATTTGTTGAATGATGCGAATGGTTTAAAATATGGTGTTTATTATTTTTTATATTGTATTTTTAATCTGTTTGTTTCTACTTACGCGAAAGCTGTTCTTTGGCACGTTTTTCAAACGTAGTCGTCCAATATCGAGCGTTCGAATTTTCGTCATCATGTCGAATATCTGAACAGGCATGTACGGAATTGGATTGTCAGCAAGACTTAGATACGTCACCTGTTGCAACCCAGAAAAGGAATATGGAGTTAAAGCGCTGAAAATTAACAATTAGGGAAATTAGTAACTATTGCATTGAAAATATTAAGATTTTAAATGTTTTACTTATAAACATTTTGTGAGTCACCTGCATTTTCTAACTATCTATTTGTTACCTAAACAGAACTGACTACAACTTCAGTTTCGCCGTGAAAATGAAAAAAAGATTCAATCAATTTATTTAACCCTTAATACGTATATAGTACAATGATAAGTATGTAAATGTTTATACAATAATTAGTTTAAAAAATTATAATTTTAATTACAAAATTAGCGAAGAAGAATAAATTGTTACAAATTATAGTTGGCATAATAACGTAAATTAAATATATTAAACCAAAGCTATACTGAACTATTTGCCTATGGATTAAGTAGCCAGACCAGAGCTTCGCAGTTAAAAGGAGCCCACAATAAAAAATATTTTGCCAAAAGAATTTTAGTCAGATATGTTAATCAAGATGATTGTAAGAATTTAGTTGGATACAGTATGTCCCCGGATCGAGTTCACTATAGGTATAATTAATCAAAAATTTTGGAGTTTAGTTTTGAGATTTTGGAATCAATCCCTACTTGATCTGAAATGAATTTGAAGCATATTTTCACTTTTTTAAAATTTAAGGGGGGCTGATAATTGGGGAAAAGTGATTTTATGTTAGGTAAATTACGATTTTAGCCCATAATACGACAAAATGTTATTAAGATAAGTTGTTTAAAATATAAAATTATGCACATATACAAAATTTCACAATTATAGGATGACTGACAAAATCAAAAAAAAAAGATTTTATGTTCAGGTAAAGTGCAATTTCGGACAAGAATTCGACTAAATAATACTAAGCTAAGTTGTTCAAAATATAAAATTATACCGATATGCAAAATTTTACATCTATCTTATTATTTCGATAAAATCAGTATTTTATTCTTTCGTTCTTACCACAGACAAAAATATTCTGTATAAATTGATAACAAAATTAACCTGTTTCAAATATAGTAGTTTATTCACAAAGAAGTCAATCGGCGCATTTTTCTACCTAAAACAAAATACGTTTGTCTGTGCTAACAATGAAAGAATAAAAAACTGATGTTGTGAAAATAATGCGATACTTGTAAAATTTTGCATATGGGCATAATTTTATATTTAGAACAACTTATCTAAGTAATATTTTGACGTATTCTTACCCGAAATAATATGTGCATAATTTTATATTTTGAACAACTTATCTTAATAACATTGGGTCGTATTATTGTCTAAAATGGCACTTTACCTGAACATAAATCATTTTTTCTGATTATGTCAAAGAGATCCGATAATTGTAAAATTTTGCATAAGAGCATAATTTTATATTTTAAACAACTTATCTTAATAACATTTTGTCGTGATATTGGCTAAAATAGTACTTTACCTGAACATAAAATCACTTTTCCCCCATTATCAGCCCTCCCTTAAATTTTAAAAAAGTGAAAATATACTTGAAATTCATTGTTGATTCCAAAATCTCAAAATTAGACTCCAAAATTTTTGATCAATTATACCTCTAGTGAAGTCAATCCGGGGACACACTGTATATAATATTAAAATGCTATAGATTAATCTTTGGTGCAATATAGAATAGAGTTTTTGTTAAAGTGGACTAAAACTGACTAATTATATAGAAAGTACCAATTACTTAGTATCCTCTTCCTGACACTAAATTTATTAGCTTTAATGGATTATGGACCTAAAATATCTTAGCTTTGGACCTCGTTCCTTCTAAATCCGGTACTGAGCCAGACTGTAGCTTTTGATTGGAGGGAAAATTGTTCTATTTGCACTTAGATTAATATGTCAAATTTGCATTTTCATGTCAGCTGTTTTTATTGAAATTGCCTTTCTGGGCTCGAATACCTCATATATTCCGTGCAACTAATTGGCATTCAAAATTCATTACTAATAATAGAAATAGAAGTAGAATAGAAAATATAGTCAAGATAACCGCTTCTCTATTAAATCATAAATTGCTCACTAGCGGTAATGGCATCCCATAAAAGTTCACCATTCACGAATCATTTATTGAAGATACCCGTAGTAAATATTCAGATAAAACCTATGCATATAAATTATACTTATACAGGTATTTTATTTTAAATATTCTATATACCTATAATATGTATAATAAATTAAAAGAGAACTGCCCTTTGTAACACATTGATAAGTACGCTTCATCTTTTAATTGAACAAAATTATTGAATATTTGCGATTTTATTCAGGAGATCTTGATAATTTTTATTCGTTTCATAAAATATCGTATCAAACTACCTAGGAATACATCAAAGCTATATTTGTATTCAAAAAAAGGTCACATTTTTTACAAATTGAAGCAAATTTGTCGTCTTTGCCCAATTTAACATTACGTTTTATTTTCTTTCAAACAATTATCCCACACTCCTATTTAGATTATTATGTTCAATATTGAGCAGACACATTTTACATAAAATGATATTAATATGACGACATAGTCAAGTAAAGAAGTGTTTTAAACTTGTATTGTGCAATATCTTTTACAATTAGATAATAATATCAATATCGTTGTCGTTGTATGCAGAATTACCCGTCATTCCCATATAATGTAATACAAAATTCTGATAATCTAATGGTTTCGAAAATTTGGATAAGCGTCTGAATAAAGAATGGTTTATTAAAAAAAAATGTTCAAATATCTTCCAATTGGCGGAAATAAATAGTTAACTTAAAATACTCAATTATATCTAACATAACTTAAAACTATGAAGAACTTAATAACCTTCAAAAAAAGGAAAAACAAATTTATTAACAACTTCAAAGTTGATTTTTAAATTAGAATTCATAAACAACGTAATTGAAATTTAAATAATTAATTCAGATTCGCTTTCGTACTAAGCAGTGAAAACCATAGCTAACCTATCCAATTGCTTTGTTATAAATACACTTGGTATACTTATTACAATGGTATTAAATACATTACTAGGCTAGATTTACATGTTTTCTTCATTATTCTATTTTAGTAATTTTATGCTTGTTACCTACCTACTTAAAAACAAGTTTGCCAATATTTTGTCGGACTTTCAGAACAGAAATGTTTAAATCTCAAAAACGTTAGGGACATGTTATATACTTTATAAAAAGTAAGTAAATGAACATTGCACAAACAACTTTAAATGGTAATTTTCATAATCAACCCTATTGAGATTTGCTTTTGCTCTGCTTTACTTTATTTACTCTTAGATACATGTATGTACTTCTGTAAATAGAGTTTCAATGTGCTGACATCGAAAAATTAGTCACATAACGGATAATTCAAAGTTTTTTCTTAACTTTTCAATTTTCTTCCCACTTGTGATTGGTATGATGTTTGAGTGTCATCTAATTGTTGCAAGAGATTTCAGGATAAAAATACATATATACCTTTGTCTCAATGGAACAATGTTCAAGTTTCGGAGGGGCAAGTACTTACAAAATGATGCCGATATGGAAAAGAAAAAAATAAAAAGTGTATTTTTGGCAATAACAAAAATAATCAAAAACTATAACATCCTTAAATGATAAAATAACGTTTTTTACAAACTCAAGCAAAGTTTAGGAAACTGTAAGTGACACCGAATTCAACGTACTCTAACTAGGTGTTAAGTCAGTTGCAAAGAAATAATTCATTTACACTCAGAAAAATTATAAATTACAAACAGTCTTAAAAAATTTTCTAATATTGACAATTGTCAATACATTGTCTGTGTTTTTATTATCTGTTTTATTTACTTATTGTTTTAAAAATCAATAAGAATGGGTAAATTTTCTTGTGAAGATAAACAGTTTGATAAGCATAAAATTTGATGCAAAACTTATGTTATAACAAGAAAGGTCAACTTCAAACGGGCCATTATTATAATCAAATTGTCGCAATTAAAATTGATAAACTATGATTTCTTATATTATAATAGTAAATAAATTATTTAATACTACTCGTAAGTGCAATCTGAGTACAAAAATTATATTACTTCAGTGATGATGAATTTTATAGATATGAGATAAATGCAAATTATATTGTACTTAAAACTATTTGTTAAACAATCCATAAATATTGAACAACTAATTTGTAACATAAAAATCTCCATTTTAAATTTAAAACTCTCCACCACAATTTTTTCTAAGCCACTTAACGTAAGTAGCTGTTTGGGCCAAATTATTAATTTTTTTAATTATGTCTTCTATCTATTCTATAAGTTTGTATCCGTTAATTCCAGATACCCTGTATATCTATTCCTAAGCAAAAAGTTTAACGAGGAACTGTCTTGTATGTAAACTTTGAAAATCAAATAATTTAAAAAAAATTCAATTATGGATGAATCACAATTCAAATATTTGATAAATAATTGACAAATCGTATTTACATTCTCTAATGTGGTTAGAACTAGATTTGTGTAGTTAATTCTCCATTTCTCGATAAACACACGTCAATACAGTTGTCATACACAGCGCGTCAAAACATCAGACAGCCTGTTTTGTTCAGCTACTTATCAACGAATCTTCACAGTTGATTGAAAATTAATACCTCCTATACTCTTACATTTAAATGCATTTTCTAAATTTGTAAATTGTAAAGTACAGCGCGTAGGAATTCAAAGTAGAAAATCTGCCTATTAATTATTGTTAACGATAAAGTGTTATTTTGTGGATACAAAGTAGATTAAGTAAAATCAACCAAATACGTACTATAAGTACACATTTAGCCTAAATTTTGTATTCCAATCATGTAAACAATTTTGGTGAGGTGCATTTATCTGAAGCATAGAGTTAATTATATTTTTCTTTTAAATTCTGGTGATCATAATTGGATGTACAAAAATCTAATGAAAGATGCAAATATATCAAGTAAGCTAAGAGCTGCTAATTATATAATAAATTTCATTTGTAAACAAAATTTGTGTAATGTAACAAAGTATAACATTGTGATAATTATGTTATGAAATATTTAAATAGGTACATTTTTATATGGAATGCAATAGTAGATAATACACAGACATAAATTAAATTAAATACAAAGAAAGCGATAATGTTTGATTCAAAAATCAGTAGATAAGCACAAAGTTAAATTTCGGGAAAAACTTGTGAATTTACATAAAATAATAAATAAAAAGTATTTTATAGTTGTTTATGTTAAATAAATGTCGGTCACAAGATTCACATTGTAAATATTGTATTTATCTTGTTAAAGGAAATGTTGATTTTTATATTTATATATCACCTTTTAAACACGCTTAAATTTTAAATGTTAAATTTACCTGCATATTTCAACTTTTTTACAATAATTTTGATGTATTTTATTCAACATTTTTATAATGATCGCAAATATTATTATGATTTATTTATTGCATTTAATATAAACGTATAAAGTTTGATCTAATGTAATTCTATCCACTTTTTATAATTTAAAAACTTAATTTATTATAAAACATATGTCAAGAGTATTTACGATTAAATAACTAGATATTAATAAACTGTTTCAACAAGAACATCAATCAAGGCATGCATCGAACTTAGCAAATTATTGATAACTAAGAAAGATAAATTAATACAAGTAGATATTTAGCTAATCTTAGTATTTAACTAACTTGAAAAAATGAAATTATGTTATTAAGATAACATGTTTTCATTTTTTCAGTTACATCAATTATGTATCTTAATTATTATCATTACTTTATTCTTCAGAAATAACATCTATGGAAATAGATAGCTAGATGAAAAGATAAAAATGCTTTAACGTTAAGGATAATTTGTTATTTTTTATTGTAGTAGAATTATTAATCAAATATCAATTCTTGGTTATTTTCGAAACTATATAGGTATAGACTTAAAAACGGAAATAAAATTATTGTACTAGATATACCTAAGTAACTCATTTTTTTGGAGAGTATTTTCCAATTCTTCATAAATTGTATTATCACGAAATTTGTAAATTTATTTGTTTATTTCACTAATTTCGATATTTGATTTATTTAAATTCATCTTCACAATGCATATTTCTAATTGTTTATTATATTTCACTATATATTTTTGTCAGAATTGCACTTTAGTGACGAAAATTCATCTATTAACTATTTATATAACTATGATTTAATTATTTAAAGTTAGTAATTGTTTGCATTCATTAAATATTTTACTTCATTGCATATTTTAAAGTAAAGTAAGGACATAAATATTCTCAAAAATCTTTATACAGCATGTTATTACACACCCTTAACGTATATATAGGTATATGAATATATCTTTGCTACATATTACATACTACTATATCACAATCTTTAAACTCAAAGTTATTCAATATATTTACTGCTTATTGTAATAAAGAAATGTTTATTGGATTGGATTTAGTAAGTTTTACATACGCTACCCTAATTACTCACATCTTACAAATTGTTACTTCTAAACATATAAATATTTTTTCATTAAAATAAAATAGTTGTTTTCCCAAATGTTGTTAGTTATAGTATAACGGCTAAATGGAAGAAAGCATGAAAAACTGACCTTAGTTAAGTGAAATGCCAACAATGTATTTGAAACAGATAAACGTTTTTAATGTCGATGAGGTTTTTTTTAATTGGCCAATCTATGCAGCACATTGTCTCCCGATCAATTTATTCATGAATGGCTTTTTTATGGGTCACTCCGTGCGCGCGTTTTCCTTCTCGCGTTTTATCATTCTGATAAATCATCATCGTACATGAAGTGTAATTAATTTCTGATGGGAGGTCAATGTTCCAGTGGCGCCTGGTAGCTGGCGCCTCTCAGTAGGTGCCCGCTTTTTTTCTCTTCCATTTCGTTCTAAATGAACTTTCAAAAAGAATATATAATTTAATCGTCGCCTAGTGGCACGAGTCTCGCTTGTGGCAGGACTTCCGCGCTACCTGTGGAATGAGCGGCTTGCTGCTACGTGAGAGGAGAGTGTGCTGCGCGCCAAAACAATTTGGCAATTAATCGTGCTTGAATTAATTGAAAAATTGTTTGTGTGGCGCCAATCGAACGATAAACTGCGCTGATCTTGACACATTTGTGTGTTCATATATTATATGTATATAAATTGTTGCTGCTCGGTGAGAAATTTAAATGATATATTTATCACAAATGGATTTGTTATTTAACATTCTTCTTTCTAATAATTTACTACAGTGAAAACTCATAAACACTTATACCTATTATATAGTGCTTGGGATAGCGAATTTCATTAAAATTTTAAAAAGCGATTATACTATATGTAAGAATTATATAACAATTAACATAATATTATTATTGACAAGTTAAAAAATGAAATACGTAGAAAGCTTGTCGATTTTTAGATAGATACTTTTTGTAAAATAAAATGACAGGATTTTGTTTGTTAACACAGTTTCCTCTATTCTAGCAACTATAGATAATTATGATAAATTATGAATAAAAATGTTGCTAATTTGTAACAACTTAAACGAAACATTAAAATTGGGCCATTTGGTATCTACTTAATTTATATTAACGTATTATTAAATAAAAAATATTAATTATCCAAAATTTAATACTAATTCTTTATTAAAACCTGAAAATTATGCCCTTTATTGTTCAACATATTTGTTTACAGAGATTTAGTAATTTTTTTGCAATACGCTCTTCCATATTTTATCTGCTAAATTTAAATTAAAACTATAAAAATATATTTATAAACACTTAAACGAAATATTCACATTGTTCCAATTCTTATCTACTAAATTTTTATTAAAAAACTATTAAATTCCAAAAAAGTTATCTAAGATTTCTAAGTGTATTTTAAATGTATGCCCTTTATTATTCAAAGTATTACTTTACAGAGAAGTTTAATAAATGTAATAATTTAATTTTCTTTTGGTTAATTCTAAAAATAAATACATTTTAATGAAAAAGTCTTTTTTAATTTATTAAAAATATGTAGGCTTACATACGGTAATAAATACAATTATTAATATATTTCTTTAAATTTTTATTAAAAAAATATATAAACTAACTTAACTTTGAATAAAAAAATATAAACAGATTTAGTATTAACACTGTAACATAAAAGTTTGAAATATGCAACAAAAATTGTATATGTTGAATTATATCTAGTCCTTATCAGTTGACAAAAAGTATCAGTTTAAAGTTTATTAAAATGCCACTGCATTATATATATATATAGAATGAAATGAAAATATTGAAATGAAATATTTTCTATGCGAACAAAACTGACGGTTTTGTCGTTGTAAACATGCTGGAAATTTTTTAAATTAAAACTATTATTTAATCAAAAGCGCTATTAACTATTTAAATGATCAAATATTTATACTCGCTGTTGCAATTAAGTTTAATTGGATCAAAACCTTCAATTTTTTTAATTTAAATTTTTAGTAATCCAAGACGAGTTGCACAAACATCTCTGCCCAAATATATATTGGAGTAGCCAGAGGATAAACGCATCGAATGGAAATTGTTGAGCATAAATGAAAAGAGGAAATAAATGTGACATAAAAATACAGCCGGCATGTGTAATAAACATCGGCGCCAATAACTTTCTGGACTGGAAACCTACTGTTGCAATTAATATTGCATTACCGATATCTTATTGATTACATCAACGACCTACGTGATCATACTTAGCAACTCTTTGTAAACAACAATTTTTAATTCGTTGCACATTCAGTGCTCAATGAGCGCGTATTTTTCCCAACGATCGATCGATCGTTCTTATTGATTTCTCTCGCCGGAGCGAGAGGAAAACAAAGCATAAACGAGCAGATTGTTTGAATGGGCATTGAATAGTTCAAAAGGTTCAAATAGACGCATCGACTAGCGATACGATAACCCCTGACCTCACCATCTTTCAATTACACAGCGCGCTGTCGCCTGCCTGATTTACACATGATGATGTGTATCGCATCGAATCGAATCAAAATTGATTTACGTATTTACCTAATGTCGTCGTGGTGCAGCTTGAGGTCCTCAATGGTCATATTGAGCTCTTTGAAGCTGCGATGCGCCAGATCGTCCAAGTTCGAATACGCTATACGCAATATGATACGATCCTTGCTGGCGAATTTGTTTTGCAGCAAATCGATCACCTCGCCGAACGATTCCATCTTCTCGCAATTGATCGAAACGCGCGAATATTCCAGCTTGCACGTGCATGGCGCGATCTCACGCCATACGGCGCACGGCTGATGGACGAGGGACAGTCCCAGTATCGACGACAGTAAGAACGTTGACATTGCGATGTAAACAAAACGTGGATATTGCATTTGAACTGTTAGTTAATCACCAGCTGGCTGAACATTGATTTAACGTTAAATTCATATACACATTCAGAAAGTACACACACATGCACAGTTTTGTTTAATTGTTAAAATAATATATGGCGTTTTGTCACCCTGCTCGCTGCTCTCCGGTCTGATTCAAACTGAGTAGCGCTTGAATGGTGGCGCCTAAATTTCCTTGCCGTGTTAGCCTTGATGTATTCGAAGACAGGCGCCAGCGATCAGAGCGTGTATGGAGCGTACGTATCGGTGTAATTAAGCGCTGCACGCCAACTATATATCTGATTGCATTCTTTGCGAGATGCCATCCATCCAGCATGAGAGATTTATGCGTACGATTGGCGCCTCTGCCATAAAACATAAAGACACTCGTGTTGTTTTTTTTTTTCTTTTTTTTCTCTTTTTCTGTTTGCATTGTGTGTGCGCTTGTAAATCATTGCATAATGGCAGCTAATTATGCCAAATAGCGTACGAATTCGTTGCTGTTTATTTTCGAAGCGATTAACATTCTTCGATATGATAAATTTGCATGCCATCATGCTGTTACACTTTGGCGCGTAAACAGGCTAATAATACGCTTCATAATTGAAATTTTTCAGATAGCGCCGCTGCTCTCAATGGATAAGTCGGCGTGCGTCAATCGCCACCCGAAAACTTCATTCACAAGTGGTGTACGAAGACGTCATGCACCAATTAGGTCCCTTGTGACGCATTTTCGTTTTTTGGGCTTGTACGGCGGAGGAAGCAATGACAGTGCGCACCTACACACGCATTTTTTTTTTCGATTTCTAGATGATTCCATTTCGCGTCAAAACAGCCTATGGTGGCAGGCAATTCTGACGCAAAAACTTTCTTTTCCGTCGCTTCGATTTGGTTTGGTGTTGAAGGGACAGCGCGCACCTACACGCATTTTTCACATTCTCGCTGCTGCTTCCATTTTCGCTTGTGGAAATTATGATTTGCGTAGGTGTAAATAAGTGTGCGCGCCACCAAAGCTATTTTCAGCGTTCTTTTTTGAAATTCTCCAAGTCTCCCTCTCGCTCTCTCGCCTACAAATTCCGCATTATTGAATGATCGTCGTAATTATTTCATTGAAATGTGTTGCGTGTACGTGCGCATGATGTTTCTGCTAAGCTTGCAGAAAATGTTTCAATGTTCGCAATAAACTACGTTAAGTAGTTAAACTATGTTAATTTGAAAAATCCGAGTAAATACTAAATTGTCCAATCTGCTAAATAAGTGATTACAATATTGCAAATGGACAAGTTTCTAAATTTGATGTAACTCATATTTGCAAAGCATATTAACAAGAGGTAGCTTTGACTAAATTTTATATTTTATATAATTCAAAATGAATTATTATAAACATAGAGAAAAAGCACAGTTAATAAACTTTTAAAACATTATAAATTGTTGTTTTAATTGCAAATGGATAAATTATTAAATTTTATATAATTGATAATGCTGTAGAAAAAAATTATTGAAATGTCGCGAATAATATTAACAAAAGGTAGCTTTATATAAATTTTATTTTTTATACGATACAAAAAAATATTATAAGCATCAAGTTTTTCTCACAGTTAATAAAATTCTGCGTTGTAATTTACTTGAAGCACTTGTCTTGTTTCAGAAACCTGTACAAAAGTTATTTTTGATGTTATACGTAAAATATTTCAGTTAAACAAATACACTATACAACAATTCAATTATTCAGAGTTATTAAAAAAATTCTGCTACTGTCCAAAAATGAATTAAATAAATGCTTATTTCTTTTAGCTTATAAAGGATGTACCTATGTCATTTATGTAGGGACAATTGTTAAATTTAAAATTATTTAACAAATTTTAATAGAAAAATACTGCTAATTTCTATTAAAAATTTGATATTAAATTTCAATTGAAATGCTTTCGATACCTTGTTATCAGTCTTTGAAATAGGAAGTATTAGGTAACATATTCCTTATAATTTACTATTACAGTTTCAACACGTGCCTACATAAAAATGTTTTTAATAATTTTAACACTTATAAAAATCCTATTTAAATGATAGAATATAGATTAATAATAAGAACTTCTTATTGTTTCAATCACCTATACGCATTTCGGCAAATCATCAGTTCTGAGGATGGCTGGATTGCTAAAACGCACATAGACATTTAATAAAAATAATATATAGTGAATCAACCAAGAATCTTTATTATTAACTTATATTCCATTAATTAATAATTCATGTTTTTATATTATGTCTAATTTACTAATTTTCACTGCATGTCAATCACTATCAATCTAATATGTACATACATTTACTAAAACTGGCTGTGTACCATCAGATTACTGCATCGTTTTGTTGCAATTGCTTTGAACGTATAAAAACCTAAGAAAACAGTGTAAAAGAGTAAATCAGACATAATATGAATATATAAGCTAGTGTAAAAATGAGGACAAAATTAAGCCCTGAAGATTTTTACACCATTCAACTAAATTTTCCAGATTTGGACTGTTCAGCAAGGTATATCAATTATGAAATAATACAATGGGTAATACAAAACGTTAACTTTTTTTAGGTATAAAATTATTATCTGAAATAAATTATTATTCCATAAGCATTGATACGACATTTCGGCAAATTGCAATGAAGTATTACTATAGTCATACAAGTGCCTAAATACCTACCTATAAAAATGTTTTACTTCAATTTGCAAAATTGTAAACACTTTAACATTCTAGCACAAATATATTTCTTACCGCAACATGTTTTATTTAAAATTTGGCAAAGTATACTAATATATATCATGTGTCTTTGAAAAATGGGTCCTTGTAATTCGACTTACAATCATTGATAAAAAGTCAACAAAACTTCTGTAGCGCTTTTTTATTATTTGAAGAGTTTGTTTTAACGGGCCATAAACATAAAATAAACATATTATTGTTTACAGGTGGCTGCTCAAAAATGATTGAGACAATTTGCATGATTGAATATTTATTAAGAATGTCAGAGGCTAGGGCGTGCGACCAGCTGTGCTACTACACCGCACAATTACAGGAAAAGGTGGGCGCGCTAATAACACACAAGGATAATTATTGGCAAAAACACGACCAAACAGTAAACAGAACAAAGTTTTTTTATTATTTTTTTAATTTAAGTTACATATTGGCGATGTGCGTGTGATAGACTTTCAAACCTTCCCATGTCTCTTCGACAACGCCGCGAATCTCAGATGGTGGAAGATCGAAACCCCAAATGCCACCGCCTGGCAGTTCAATGGTGTAAGCCAATGCAACACCACCAACACCCTTCACCCAATCGTCGCTACCACCAGCCGCCGGGTATAATACGTTTGTGGATGTTCCAATTTCATAGCGGGTGCCACGTACCGACGCAATAGCCGCCTCAACTTCACGTGCCAGATCGTTCAATTCGCGATTGTTCTCTGGCAACGCAGATGTGTAACCCCATGGATATAGCAAATAGTTGCCGTAGGCGTGGAATGTTAGGTACAGTTTAATGTTGCTGTAGTTGTTCACAACGAAGTGAATGGCTTTAGTTTCTTGTTCGGAATCGCCGCTTGGGCCTGCATAGATATCGGAGCATTCATCGCTGCTAGCACCAACTTCATTCCAGTGGAAGCCGAAGTTGCGATTCGCATCAACACCGAAGCAACGCTTGATGAAACGACGATTCTTTCTCCACATGCGCATCTAAAATCATTTACATAAATTAAGATTTTTTTGCATCACACAATTTATCTTACAAGTTGTATTCATGGAAAATGCAAATTTGGCCGACTTTATCAAAAATTTGCCAAAAATGCAAACGTTTACTGTAGTGGAGCCTCAAACAACAATTTTTATCACTTACTCATGATTTTTACATAAAATTTCCTAAATCCAAGCACTAATTCTTTAAAAATTCGTTGTAGGAATAAGTTAAATATATCAACCTCTATATAATCCATTACTTTGTTTTAACTTCACTTTAACATACATAATAGGTATTAATTAAGGTGATCAGATTTTATAAACCTGAAAATAATAGATTGGGCTGACCTTTACAGGAAAATGTTTTTTTACGTTTTTTTATTATTTAAATGAATTTGAAAAGCAAAAATTTGCATTAATTTTGATTAAACTCTTTCGATTTCTATCAAACTAACTCCAGATAGTACATTTTAATTTCAAAATTACAAAGACGGTTATAAAATCTAATCTAAATTATGCGAAATCAAATTCGGTTCCAAAATTCCAAGTTTTACATTTGAAACATCAAAGAAGCGACTCTTTCTTCATTTCTGCGGCAATGAATTTTTAAACCGAAAAAAATCCAATGAGTACTAGTTAAAATATCAATGCACAAACATATTGTACAAAATAGTACAAGCAGAAGATACTATACGAATGGCAGTACAAATGCAGTGCATAAAAATTGGACAGTATAGCCAAAAGTTGTATGTTTGGTCACCTTATATGAATAGATACTGTTATGTTGATAAAAGAAGCTCTAACTTTAGAAGTCTTATTTACCGTTGTGTGTGTGTATTCGTAGCCATCAGGATTCAATACAGGAATGATCAGCCAATCAACATGTTCAATCATGTGACGATTTGCCTTATTTTCAACCAATTCGCTGATTATGTAGAGTACTTGAGCTGGAGCGGCCCATTCGCGAGCATGAATACCACCATCAACCAGAATCTTGTTACGATTAGCTTCATGGTTCGTTGAGATGTGGATCATTTTAATTTTGCGACCGTCATACGTTGTACCAACTTCGGATACTTTCACCAATTTTGGATAATCGGTTTCCAAGCGTTTCAGGTATTTTTCAATCTACCAAAGTTATTGCAATTTAGTATCAACAAAATTTCCAATACAAATGATTTAAAATTTATTTGTTTCAGTCATTTTTTTCAAGCGGAGTTTACGTATTTATGATTTTTCTTGATTTTCCCATGCATCGTTATCAGAATTTGATAAAAATATAACTAATGGGACAGAAATCAATCCTCACATCACAATTGAATTACCAAATTTTTGTAGCTATACCGCCAAAACAAAACATGACAAGACAAAAAAAATTTTTGTAGATAGATTAACTTTAAATTTTGAGAAATTGTTCTATGAAGTGTTGTTATAATTTTCAAATTAATTCTAAAAGAAGAAATAGTTGGTGGTTAACAGTTTGATGACAAACTATGTAGTGGTTTTTACGTTTTACGAATTTTTTGGCTATATTTGAAATGTAATTTATAATTCAATTCAAACAGAAATAATAAAATGGTGATATTTAAATTTGAAAATCTGATATTAGAAAATATAAAACACCTGATTGGTTTACAAATAAATATTTCTAATATTTATACTGAACGGTTTACCAAGTGATGACACCAAAATACTTTCAATTTTTGAAAATTTAATGCGGAGACTTTATATTAATGTATATTAGTTGGAAATCAAGTTAATTTCAGTTAAATAATTGATAAAATATAATCTAATCGGGTCAAAAACAATATATAGACTTACTGTTATGAAACGGTGATAATCATCAAAATTAATTTCTCCGTCTCTCGGAGTTGGTCGCAGCAAAGAGCGGAGACGATCTCTCTGCACAATTCTAAAACGACAGTTTGTTAATTTCTTGTTCAGCAAAACTAGTGATAGTGCAAATTACGTCTCAACGTTGGAGATAAGTTCGGTGTATTCAATTTGCTTGAATGCTAAAACATTGGTAAAAATAGCTTGGTAGCGAGGCGATACCATAACATCGATGTCGCGATTAATTGCACGTGGCTCGGTCCAAAAGTCGAAATGCTCATCGATTTCCATAAAGGAGCGCACGGTGTTTAACTGATTGACATCTTTAGCATGTACACGGAACACCTTAAAACTTAAATTTAGAGTAGTTTTGTATTTTTTTCCAAACATTTCCATAATTTATCCATTTTAACCCTTTAACTACGTTTGTCGTCAATAGGCAACCGAGCAAAAACCATGCGTGGTAAAGATATCGTCGATAAGCGAATTGATGAATTAAGATAGAAATTTGTATCGCTTATTGACGATTTCTTTTGACTATGTATTTTATAAATCTCAAATAATATAATGTATCTACATTTATATTAGTTTTTAAAAAATATTTTACATTCTGGATGATGGTTAGATAGAAATACTCTCGTAGTTAAAGGGTTAATGATTTTAAGGGCTTATTAATGACTTACTTTTCATAGTTTTCGATGGTGGCAAACGCTCCAGCTACAAGGGCTAAAGCAACAAAACTTATTTGTAATAAACGCATCTTGGATCTGACTATTCAGGTGCATGTTGGCTCGTTTTTATATTTCACATCAAATCTAGATTAAGACTAAAACTGCTTTTAACTTTATCTTATCAGATTGACACAATTAGGTAGATATTAACTGAAAAGTTGCATTTTTGTAAATATATGTATGTATTGTAATACATTTTATTGTTCCTCAATCACTAGATAGTATCTGCAATCTTTCTATTAATAAATTTCGAGTGGTTTATTTTTAAAGTGATATCAAATATGTAATCTATTTAAAAAAACTAATTCATGCAGAAAATCAAAGCATTTGCGTCCAATTCTATATTATGTAATTCAAATTTATTATCTAAAGTCTTTTATAATGCAATACTAATTGCAATACAACAATGCAACTTGGAACACTATTTCATTCTTCCATCTTTCATACTTAACGAATCAAAGTTTATTAAATTATAATTTTAAATTTTATTATGGAATTTATTCAAATCATGTTCCTACATAATACCTACTTTATATGTTCCCAATAAAAATAATCCTTAAAAGTACTTGCTGCAATAAATGATTTATTTTACGTTATATTTGAAAGTTACTTTGTTTCGAGAAATTGAAATAAATTCTTTATCTTAAGATGGAATTGGCAAACCTTTTTCTTTGCCTGTGCCACAAACTCTTAAAAAATCCTTAAGCATTTATTAATGTAGCAGCCTAAAATTGACGGAAAATTATACTTTTTGTAGCTTATAGATATAACATAGGTTTCGCCTGTTTGCTAGAAATATTTTAATTATGCGTAGATTATATGTTTGAAATAAAACTACATATCTCTTAGTAATAAATATTCGGTTACGCGTTTATTTTTAATTATAAAATTGTTGACTTTGCGTTTTTAAACTGTAACGTTTCGAGACGTATAGCGGTTATAAGTCATTTTTGTACTTAATTTGTCTGCACATTTTTACTGGCTGTTAGAATACAGGCTGTGGTTTTTTGAAAAGTGAATATTTTTTAAGCGTGCCATAGGTTCGACATCTTTATCTTAACATTTATTAAAGTTTAAATAAGCAGATCAAAAAAATTTATAGAAATAGTAAAAAACAACGAAAGTCGCAAAAATAGAACAATTTCATGTAGTGTAAAGTTTTTCTGATTGTAAAACAATATGGGACTAAGGAAAAAAGTGTTAAAAAATAAATATTAAATCGGTACAATCATAAATCAATCATCTACGAGTATTTATAGTTTATTAAAAATTTCATTTGTAAATATAAATCGAGATAAATTCCTTAATTTTAAGGAACTTTAAGCTTCACTACAAACTAAAATTGAAAAATAATTAACATGTCATCCAAGTATAGTTGTTATCTCAGTTTTGAAAATCTCTATTTATAATTCGGTTGCAACGTTTTGAAATATGTCTCAAACAAATGACCGTTTTGCAATGTATTTATATTTATAATTAAGATAAGAAGACAGTTTATCTAATTTGCAACAACCCAGATTTTAATCACGTTTATTAATAAATTAATGTTCATATATCAAGTTGCTATCTATAATATATGTATTATAAGTATGTACAAGATGATGGATTTATTGAAAATGTGGTTCTTAAATTTGTTATTAAATACCAGCGGCTTGATGGAACAAGTTAGAAATAACGCAGTTACTGTAACACGTTACTTACAGTAACTATAATGGTAACGTGTTACTACCACTGTGTCTAAAAAGTAAGACAATTTTCTATTTAATTAGCCCTGGTAAACCGGACCACAATTATATTTTTTTATAACTTGTACGCATTGTAATAAACATCTGTAACAATTTTCACATGAAAACATTTATTAGTTTTTGTTATAGGATTAATGTTATACGACACTAAAAGTGCATGCGGCGTTTATTACAATATTGAGCAAAAAAGGTACATTAAATTTTGTTTGGGGAATGAAATTTTGGATGTAGAAATGTTCGGAAACTTGCAAAAAATCTGTTTTGTCAGAAAGCAATGCTTATAAGTGGTGGAATCAATTAAAAGAAAGCCGAAAAGGCTTTGAAAACGAAGAACGCTTCGAACTAGCATTAACCCTTGGCGACGTCAAGAAAACCAAAGAAATTGTGCTTTGGCTTTCTAAATATCTCTGTTCGGGACTGGTTGATATGTCGAAAGAGTACCAATATCATTTTGGAAGATATTTTGGGCCTAAAACCTGAAAATTATTGACTAATGCCATAACGTTGACAATGCGCTTCTCACAATGTACTCATTCTTAGTGATTTTATCACCAAAAATCCTGTGCATATCGATCCACAACTATCGAATTCGTTTTATTTAGTGACTATGTCTATCCTAGAATCTTAAAAAAACCACTGTGGCAAAACCGTTTTGGGACGATAGAAGATCTGAAATATAATCGTGGCATGCACTTTTAGCGCCGTATAATATTCGACGTAAAACAACAACTAATAAATGTTTTGACTTAAAAATTGTTACAGACGTTTTTATTACAATGCTTACAAAGGAAGAAAAAATTAATGATGTGCGATTTGCCTGCGTTATTGAAACTAACGAGTAAAGTAAAGTGACGAAGCTTGCAGTTACTTTTAAAACAAGTTTTAGCAGGTATGTATAATTTAATTTTAAAGACATATTTATGTACTTAAAGATAAAATTTAACAAAAACTGCATTCAAAATTGTTTTCTTGTAAATTGTGTCATGACTGTTGCAAGCATAGCAGGCGTTATGTTGGCAATTTCTTCCTAGATTTTGGTCTTCAGATCTTCAGGATTCACATGAACACGGGATTTCCAAATACCCAATAGAAAAATTGGAAGGGAAGTGGGCCGGCCACTCCAAATTGCGTCTAATTGAGATGAGGTGCTCTGGGAAGTGTTCCCTCAAAACAGCCATCGATACTCTTGAAGTATATACTGTTACACCGTCTTGCTGGAACCAAACGTCTCCTAAGTCCAACTCAACTAGCCATGGAAAAAAATCCTGCAACATGTTTACATACCGGTCTGAATTCAGTGCCATTTTCTTCCATTTGTTTGTTGACGGCTCCACACAAATGAAAATGTGTTTCTTCACTAAAGAAACTATAGCGTCCTCAGGAACGACTTCAAGAAGAACTTTACACGTCGGGACAAAACTTGAAAGTCCCCACTCTCGAACGAGACAACTAGCGCTCGCTAAGACATCAACCAAATGAATGGCGTAAGTAAGGTACATATTACATATTACAACACTAATCAATGTAACTTTCCAACCACTGTTGAATACATACCTACCGATATTTATATTTATACATATTAATTAATGTTGTATCAGCTTGTCTGTTTAATAGGCACTATATAAATAAATCATGTATAAATTGAAACATGTCATTAATCCTTTTTTAAATTTGGATTGAATCTTTAATTCGATTAAGGCCATTATACGTTTCAAGTTATAATAAACTTGACCTTCAATTAAATTTCATTTCGTCTTCGATCTAAAATAAATCAGTTGTTACATCAGCTATTGTCTTACTTTATTAACTTTTTCAATTTGTTTAGTTTCTAAAGAATACGTTCCACTGCCACTTTATATATCTAATTATTGTTTTAGTTTAAGTTATAATACGATTATGAACAAGAAAATACAAGATCATTTCACAAAAAAATCTAATTTGGGACCTATGAAGCAGCTAGTTTTACATATTTTAGTCCTCTTACTTCCATATCTTTATAAATTTACATATAAATATGTACAGTAGGTAGAAACATTAACGATAGAGTTTACTTTTGTGCATACTCAACGGCGTTTGTGACAATATATTTCAAAAATTTGAATAATTTTGTAATCTGTGAATGTAAAATATTGTAAATGTGATTCCATAATGAGATACTTGCACACCAACACTGCAGTATTACAATAAAAAATGGATTTCCAGAGCTTTTATCATTTGTCCAGAGAAAGTACAGATGATACGGAGAATGAGGTTGAGGACAATTGAGGGCAGTTGAATATTTTGCTGCAGAGTAAGGGTATGCTTTTTTGTATTTAACAATAAAATAAAAACATAACACTAGTATTTTTTTTCCTCATAGTCAATGACATTTAAAACAACACTTACACAGCAATACTGTATTATTGCCATAAAACTTGCCCTTCCGTGACTATTCTGTCATCGACATTTTAGAATAACACATAATAGAGAGCAGAAGTTTTTAAAAACTCTTAATTTTTATATACTTCGTTAAACCATAGTTCACCAAGTGACTGCAATGAACTTCTTTCAATTTATTCTATTAAACCATTCATTTTTCGTATAAGCATACAAATCTAATTTTTATTCTATTTTCATCGACATTTCGGGTGAGGAAAACTCTATATGCGAATGTAATTTTTGTCTATCAGCATGATTTTTATAAAACCGCTTAGGTTGCTCAAAAAGCGGCCAGTATTGATATAAAATCAATCTCCATGGTAATCATGAACTTTTATTTGAGACGTTGTAGTAGTAGTAACTATATTTTTATTAACATTACAATGTTTTTATTTTAATTCTAGCCGACACTGGCTAAAACCTACTGAAATTTATGTTTATAAACAAAATTGTTTAATACAATTTTAGAAATAATACATAATATTTACAATTCGACATTGATGGAGAAAATCAAGATGCAAAATTTTATTGCGCAATTGACTATGACGCAAAATTTCGCTTCATTCCGGAGAAATTCTCTATACGTTACAAAAAATTGTCACCAAAGTTGATGATTATGTAGATTTGAGTTTTTATCTTAGGTCAATGGGAACAAATAAAAATGCTGGTTTTTATTCAATTCACCTTTATATTTTGTATACACATATAGGTATATGTTAAACAACTCGACTTATTAGAATTTTGCAATTCATATCTACATAGTGCAAACTGTAATGAAATATCAATTGAATATTTCGTGTTTATGTTTGTGTTTATCATAAAACTAAGATAATTTATTATCAGTAGAAATGGCAAATAACAAAATATTTTTTAAATTTGCTACTTATATAAAGCTTTCAAAATTCAAATAATAAGTGCTGCAACAGTAGTCGAAACGACTCCAACGACTGGATATAGTCGATATAGCCAACACCGTGAACACTACCGCCTTGTCTACTTCTGTTCTCATACCTAGGCAACGCACATTGCATGAAAAATTTGACTTACCAAGAAGTATTTTTAAATTTAAACATTGCACTCAGACCGTTACATTAATATACATATAGCGGAAATGTTAAATATAAAAACATATACATACACATCCCTTTAGTACTGAAAATTTTAAGTTTAATTCTGATATATATTAATATCGTTTAAAAATGTATTACAATCTAATTTAAACATTGCGCACGAATTGTTACAATAATATAAAATATAAAAACATATGCATATCTACATATTACATTAGTATTGAGAATTTCAGGTTAACCCTTTCAATCCTAAAGGGAAATATGGTGCCAAAAAAACTCTGATAAATATTGTACTAATATGGTTTAAACTGTATTGCCATCTGAGATATCAGTAATGCAAAAGCATAAGTGCATATACAAGTCTGTACCATCTGTACTATAATTCTAGGACTTTTAGTCTCAATATTTTTTTTGTTTACAATTATGTCTCATTAATAAGAAATACTATACAATTTCTTTGACTCGACCAAAATGAAAGACTATATGGATAAATAAGATCCATCATAAAATGCAATTAATATTTTTTCTATATTTCCTGATTGATTAAAGTCAAATGAGACGTACAGTATTAAAATATTGAAAAAAAATTTAAAATTGTATTAAAATGGTTAAATTATACTATTGGGAAATGATTCTTCTTCAAAGGTCATACAATCTAACTGGGAAAATATAAATTTCACATACCACTTTTGTGGATGTTTACATAAAATACAAAATATGCAAAGCTTCACAGGGTTAATAATAATGAAGTATTTCTAAGAAAAAATTGATAGACTAAAATTGCTTAAATTAGTAAATATGATAATTATTACAATCTTAACAATAATGAAATACTATTGTATTGAGGAAAATTACCAAATTTTTACACTTTTTCATATTTTACATTCATTTTTAACATAAATGTTGTCGTTTTACACTTATTAAAAAGCCATACATACGTAAATTGTGTCTTGGGATTATAGAATTGTGTATATTTTGTTATTCATTGGCGTAGACTTTTTTGGTCAGTCAAATTGCACAACAAAAGTCTACGCAAATGAATAACAAAATTTAAGCAATACAATTTTTTATAAACATCGCATGATAGGTAAGATTTGCCCATTAAACATGGTTTAAATATTTATAAACGCAAAAAAATAAGTTGCAGACTCAATAATGTTTCTCGAGAAGTCACAATTTAATATAAAATATAATCTGGAAGTAAACATATTGAAATTTTTATTGTTTGTGTCAATTTTTTATTCAGTAGTGAATAGACGAATAAATAAAATTTATATTATTTCCGCAACCTTAGAAATAAAAACCCACTGTAATTTATGGTGCTATTTTTTCATCACCTTTATAATTTCCTGATAAAGAATAGACCTAAAAAGTATATTTAGTCAGATCTCACCCAAAATATGAAATCTTGCACACTGGTTCATAAAAGGGACTATGATATGTACTTACTTTATTTAAAGTTGATATATAAGGCACATTTTTATTTTTATTCTTATGTATTGTAAATTCTATCAATATATTGTATTTAACAATTTAATCTATTGTGTAAATTATTAAATGTAATTTTAATACTATGATTAAATAAAATTTTATTCTATTTTATTTAAAGTTGATATAAATTGTATTATATTTGTCTTCTATTTATAATTAAATTTTATTAGTTACTGGAAATGCAACCACACAAAAAGAAATTAATAAGCAGTACCAACCAAGATTTTTTTAAACTAAATTTTCCAATTGTACAATTTTTACAAATATGTGTTTCAATGCATTTAAGTTTAATAACAAAACAAGCTACTGTAATTACCACACACTTTAAAAATTTTAAATCAATCTCATGCAATAAATTTGTCTTTTTACGTAACATTGGTTGCATAAGTAACGAGAACTAAAAATCGGTAATGTAGTTTACGTTTTGTCAGTCAATTACAGTTCACTGAACAGAGTTACAATATTTTTGTCTAAGTGTCAATCAAGAAGTAGAGGTTATAATTATCTTAATTTATGTTAGTTTTTAATAAAAAATATGTTGCCGACAACTGGTTTTTTTCAAGATATCGACTGTCCTTTTTATGAAACGGAATGTGGTAGACCTTATTGTCATTTCAGGCATCGCAAAAAGCCGCAAGAAGCAAACGATGAGACGCAACAATCGGAAAAGCAAGAAATACCGACTTACAAACCAACACCGAAAAGCGAATTGGCAAACAATACAAAAAGCCATATACCAATCAGTTACGTTCCTGATTTAGTTGTACGATCGGAACGAATACTTCGGCCAGTTCCTTCATATAGCTTTAAAGATAAACCAACTTATAAGCCAACGCCGAAATCTCTATTATCATCACAGAATTTAACCAACGATTGCGAATATAAACCCACAGCAATATTAAAAGCGCCGGAAACAATCACACAAGAAACTGAAAATGAACAAAACGACGAACTTAACTTGGATGGTGATTTATCAACAGCATTTGATATGATTGACGAAATATTAAATGAATCAGTCGAAAATGTTAATGATGATGCAAGTAATGCTATGGAAATGAACAATGAAGAAACTATTAACGAAGTAAAGCATGATGATAGAGAAAATACCGATCAAATTGTGATAGAAGAGAAGAAGGAAAAATCAAAAAGTAACCGTGATAAGAAATCGGAAAAAGATATTAGGCATAGAAAAGATAAATATAGTAGAAATAGTAGCAGCAGCAGTAGCAGCAACAAAACTAAACAACGAGACAAAGATAAAGATAAACATAGAAATAAGGACAGTAAGGAAAGCAAGGAAAGCAAGAGTAAAAGTAAGGAGAAAAGCAGTCACAAGGATAAAGAGAAAGAAAAGGAAAAGGAAAAAGATAGATCGAGAGAGAAATCGAAAAGTTCATCTGACAAGCATCGTAGCAGTAGCAATAGCAAAAGTCATAGGCATAAACATGACAAACATGAACGCGATAAAAAGCGTCATAAAGAAGAAAAACTCAGTGATGTAAAGAAGCCGTGTGAAATTCTCGCCAACAATGATGACTTTGACTATGAGGATGCAATTTTGAGTGAAGAAGAAATTGAGGATTCTATTGAAGAGGAGTGCTACAAGATATTCAATGAATATAAACCGCCAGTTATTGAAAAATCAGCGACAGCAGTTCCACCGACAGCTGCTGCTATGGACAGTCAGCCAGATGAAGAATACACGCCTCTCCCAGGCAAGAAACGAATTGCTTATGATAATGCCGACAAATCAGCATCATTGTTACCTCAAACTAAACAGAAACCAGTATCAAATGTTGCGTATATTATGACAAACCGTATAAGAATCGCCAGACAGGCGCACGCAAATAACGAACAAAAGAATCTAATTAAAGAAATTAAGCGGCAAGAAGTGCAGCAGCAAGCGCAGGGCATTAAACGTAATATTACAACTTCCCTAGTAGTTACTAAACCGAAAGTACCAAAAATTCTACCAAAACCCAATGTAAATAATGGCACAAATAGTTTAATTGATGATATAATAAACGGTAGGAGTGCACATGCTAATAAACCGGTGCGTAAAATAGCACCGGTGCTAAATGTAAATTCCATTCAACGCGCCAAGGCGCGCTTAGATGAAATCGCAAAGATTAAGGCAGCTCAGGCTCTTAAAACCTCCTCTCAGACGTTGAATAAAGGTGCTAAACGTGTGGCACACATGCCGGATACATCGCTGGGAAACATTCCTGATGTGCTACATGCTGAAAAATCCAAACTACCTGTGAATGTTCGTACCAGATATCTTACATTATTAGCAGATGAATGTGTGAAGTTGTATGCAACGAATGAAGAAGCTTACCAACGCGCATTGAACGAAGAGTTTAAATGTTATGAACGTTGTAGCGCGCTCACCACGTATCGCAATTCCTCTATGCTGGCGGTGAATCGTTTACGAAAGGAGGTGCAAGAACGCGAAGCTGCTGGTTTAGGTCCCATGCATCAAGTCAATACAAATGCGATCAATAAGAATTCGCCACTGCAGGGACGAAAGTTCTACCAGCTGATTAAAAAATATGTGCTAAACGATAATGAATTATTGGAGCATGGATATCCACGTGAAGGACCCACGGCCGGTCAGGCAATAATAAATCCCGATAAACGTAGTATTGTTGCATCAGATAATTTAGGCAGCAATGAGCGTATATGCTGTCGTTGTAAAAAAAACTACCTCATAGATGATGATGGCTTTCCATTGATTGAAGAGGAGTGTAATTATCACCCGCTGAGGAAGCGTACATTCCGAGGTGAACGCTTTTACCTATGTTGTAAAAGCACTGAGGATGTTGGATGTGCAATGTCCAACTGTCATGTTAGTGAAGTGTCGGCGGATCGAGAGTTGGAAGGATATCAATCTACAATGCCATCAGAAAATGAAAGCGATTTGCGTAACTTTACAGTTTATGCACTCGATTGTGAAATGTGCTACACAACAAAAGGACTAGAATTAACCCGCGTTACTATAGTCGACATTAACTTAAAAACTGTATACGAAACACTAGTGAAACCGTTAAATCCAATAATTGATTATAATACGCGATTTTCTGGCATAACTAAAGAGCAAATGGATAGGACCAGTACCAGTATTCTACAAGTGCAAGCAAATATTCTACATTTGTGTAATTCAAAAACGATACTGATCGGACATTCACTCGAATCCGATATGAAAGCGTTGAAGATAATACATAGTTCCATTATAGATACCTCAGTGATGTTTCCACACAAGTTCGGATTGCCGCATAAGCGTGCGTTACGCAGTCTTGCTAGTGAGTATCTCAAAAAGATAATTCAGAATGATGTTGGGGGGCATGACAGCGCAGAAGATGCGCTCGCATGCATGGAGCTCGTTATATGGAAGGTAAAAGAGGAGTTGAAAGTAAAAGGAATCAAGTACTCGTGATGAGATTATTTTTTTTAATAATTGTTAGTTTGTAGTAATGTTATTTTATAATTGTTAATAAATTAAAAACGACTACCAATTGAAAAAAAGTTACATGAAATACTCACCCTCAATGCATCAATAATCAATGGTTACAAAATTCAATCATTAAGTTTCTTATATTTTTATCATCAGTTTATCTTTTTTATATATTCATTATTTAAAAATGCATTAACATTTTTTGGGTTGTATGTAATTCGTAATTTAAAAGTTGTGATTGATTCATTCGAAACTACACTACATTTGGCAAGAAGACTGCAAAACCACTACAAAGTATTCATGTTCAAATTCGCTTCTTGAATTATACGTATTAGCACTGAATGCACATTGTTGTGAACGACTTGGGGTTTACAACCATCCATCTTTCATTCTAGGAGCTAAATAAAATGTTGTCAGCCATAAATTGGTATGATGTGCAATGGATAACCTGGAGCATCAGGCGATATCAGCTATAATAAATGGTAATACATATATGTCGAATTTCGATTGAATAATACCTGTCTGGAAACAGGAGTTGTAACTCACACCGGTATCACAATGCAATTATCAGTGGGTGGCATAAATATGATTCAGTAACCAATGGGGAGTAATTATTCGTTGTTTGCCAATTATTGCAGAATTTGTCTTGTTTTGGGATTTTTCTTTTTCTTCTTTTTTATTTTCTCATCCACCATCAAGTGTGTTTTTAAAGTAATGAAATATAATTATATTCCTTTTTTGTATTTCTTAATTCATGTTCTACACACATTTGCACTACTTTTTACTGTAAAAAATAGTGATACAAATATGTATATAGTGCCAGAATTCAGAAATACATACATAGGCAAGTAATACAAATAAGAAACATAGTCAAATTTTATCAATCAATCATTTTTTATAAACACTACTGTTGTTAGTACAATAAAAAGCCAAAAATAGTCCTAAATATATTAAATAATACTAATGAATAAGAAAAATTCCAACACATAACACAAGGTTATAGTCAATAACTAAACGATTTTGAATGCAAAGGCAGGACGTATCTTTGACAATGTAGATATTCAACATTGCACATTATGTTTACTAAATGGTTTGCTAATCAAGTACCAACGTCGTTACCTATAGGCTATATTAATCTTTATAAGTGAATTACATTGGCTACTGTTACTAATTAGGCTCAAAATACTAAATATGTTTCATCTGCGAATACGTTCAAACAAGCCTTGAAATAGTTAATGAAAATTAAAAGTTTTTCTGCGACGAATAATTAGTTACAATGATTTCATTGCTGCGAAATTTTTCGCAGAAAGCATTTTATAATAAAAGTTATCGATAGGTAATTTATGATTTAATAACAATGTTATCCGTTTCATTACCAGCGCGTGTTTCGATAACAATTGCTGCCATATTTTAGAAATAACGGCTTAGTTTCTTTCTATGTGTGTAGAAGAACGGATAAACCGTATTATTAATGTTCTTAAAGCCATAAAACATATAGTAAACAAATTTTATCTCACGTGTTCGGCGATTCTCAAAGCCAAAATCACTTTAAGAAAGCAAACAAAGTCTATCAATCAGTACGGATTTAAGTATTGATCTATAATTTCAGCTAAAGTCAAATATGTTATAAAAAAGTAAGTAAAAATTATGATAACGTCACATTAGCAAACACTTTAATTAAAAACATGGCGTTTGATAAAATAATTTAATAATAAAAACAATCATTCATAAACAACATGTAATAATACTTTATTTACTTAATAATTAATTAATTAATTAAATGTGAATTTATTCATTTGATCTTCAACATTCCTATATGGCACTTGTTATGTATTAAATTAAACGAATTAATGTAATACATTATCACAGCAAAACAGAAACACTCT
Source organism: Adinopsis sp. GC000173 (assembly GCA_030264715.1). Taxonomy (NCBI): domain Eukaryota; kingdom Metazoa; phylum Arthropoda; class Insecta; order Coleoptera; family Staphylinidae; genus Adinopsis; species Adinopsis sp. GC000173. Next base: position 38,549 of record JARJDW010009854.1, read on the forward strand.
ATCTACGATATGCATTTATAATACTCTATAAAATGTAGGTATATTATTAAAGCACTCGTTAAATTCAAACGTGAACAAGATTAGACAACAAGCCGAATAATTTCTATACAATTTAAATGGTTATTACACAAACCACAGATTGGATAATTTCGAACAAAATTAAAATGTCTTTCAACGCTTATGTCTACAATAAAAATTAATAATCTCAAAACGCTTTTAAGTTTAAAAACAACGTGTATTTTTATCGCATTTTAAATTAGTATTTTTTAGTGAAATTTATCTAATCTGTCGATTGTGAATAAATATCTCATAAAATCTATTTTCGCCAATATTGAGCAATTTTTACGTTTGTTTCAATAGCACACTACATCCATGCATGTATTAATCAACCCTTTTCGTCTTCGCCGGCTTGTAATAATAAGCAGCCAACATTATTGATGAGCTCAACAACGTATTGACGGCAAAGTTGAGTAATAATGCGGTATCGGCCGAATCAATCAAGATCGTGAAAACGCGCGCTGAAAAAATCATATATTGGTTATTTTTGCATACGTTTCATAATTGTTCAATACAACTTACTGAAGTTTGTGAATGCGGAAATAAACCACGTTAGTAAGCTTATAGACTCTGAATTCTTTGTCTTACATATTTCTAATAGTTGCACAACTTTGGCTGATGCTCCAATCGGCGTACAAAACGGCTGTAATCATAACGATTACTTGAATTACTGCCAAAAACGTGAAAAATCGTTGTTCTATTCTTACCACTAGGAATATTAATATTTCGCGAGGTAGTATTCCAGACAGAAATCCACCAGCGAATGAAAAGTACATGCACGCCCCAATCGAGCTCATTAAATTCAATAATTCACTATAGTAAAGTACAAAGAGGATTAAAACCATTTGTTGTATTAAAATAATTGGATATTCTAGGTATGACAAGATAGCGTATCCATGACGGTAGTTATACGAAAACATAATAGTGTAGCTGCAATGAGAATGATTAATAAACTCATTCAAAAAATTACGTAAAAGGCAATATAAAAACCTGCCCAACTCCATTAGCAATCCAATTAAATTGATTCCTTTGGTGTTTTTCACTTTGATTATGTTTATAATTTGCGGAATCTTTAATATAAAACATGTTGTAACTGTAATTATACTTAACGTATCTGAGATTAATTCTAAAAAGCCGTAATTTTCGGTGCCGTACATTTTCGAACGATGTTAAATTGTAAGCTAACCTAAACGAGTGACATTTAAAATTTATGTTTGCGCCAATGGGAAGCAATATGTAAAATGCGCTCTTATTTAAATATTTTACCTAATTATCTAGACACATATTATAATTACAAGTTAATGTTGATAACGTTTTAATTATGTTTATTTTATAGGTAATTACATGCTTTAAGTATTAATTAAAATACGTAAGTGTAAAGCAGCATCTATTTTACAATAGTTTAAGTAGATAAGTTTTTCAATCTTCTTAAAAAGTAGTTTATTTATATAATACAAATACTTTAAAGATTGTCTTATTTAATATCATACATTGTTTGTGCTAAATTTATAAATAATAATATAAGCTTAAAAAATAAATTAAGTTGAGTAGCTGGACTAGAACATTTCTATAAATTCTCACAGATGGCACAATTGTTACTCTTTGGCTCTTTCCAACTTTTTCAATTATAAAAAATTGGAAATATAACGCTTAATAGGTTTCACGATATTTGAACTTGTTTTAACTGTTACGTAGGGCCCGCTTCGAAGTCTACATAATGTAGATAACATAAACACGGTTTCAGATCCCTATCATTGTCGAGGAAATGCAATAGTTCAAGTCAGTTGCTAATTTCGTTATATACAGAAAATTATTTAAGTAGAAACAGTAGAAAATTTTCATAATATTAGATTATAAACGTAGGCAATGGTTATAAAAAAAATAGTTTTCTCCTGCTGCGCCAATTGTCGAGAGAAAGTATGATTCTTATGCACTTGCAATAGGATATTACATTTGTGAAATATTATCCTTCAATATTTCCCTTCAATCAAAAGGATAATTTATGTCCGGTTTAGCGAATGTAACAAAGTCGATATAATGGACAAATATGAAAATTGTGGTGTAAAATTAAATGCATTTAATATTTTTGTGCACAGGCAATCTAAATCGCATCACACAAAAATAGTCATAGTGCTCACAATTTTTCCGTTCAATTGTTTATGAGCAGCGCGAAAGTATCAGAGATTTTTTAATTACGTTTATAATCCAAGTTTTTGAGACATTTTCTCTTAATTTTTTATACAATAATTTGCTGTATGTAACGACATTGTAACTTTGATTACCGCAAATAATAAATACCATACGATGTGAAATGTAATTATTTTATCTCCATACTCTCGGCCTGGAAGACGTATCTCAAAAAATAAATGATTCTTTAGGCTTACTCATTGTAACTGTGTAACAGTTGTAACGCGTCGAGTCAAATACTGAAACCTACCAATAGTCTTATTTTCAATGTTTTATAATCAAGTGAACGCAACCAAAAACTTCAATTAAAATTTCAGTTGTTCGTATTCGAGTAAGCGCTGTCTTAACAATTCTTCATTCAACCGATGTTTACATAAATATTCACCATTGAAAAATAATACAGGTATTTCGTAGCGATATAGTCGTAAATATCGTACATTCGTCTTCGATGTAATATCAACGATTTCCAAACTGCATTGATTCAAATACGGCTTTAATTGGTGTTTCAATTCATCGCACAACTGACAGGACTCGGATGTATAGAGAGTTAGCTTCGGTTGGGAATTAACATCGACATGCTCACACCTACCACAATCAAACAAAGCAATAAAACAGCGTGTTGTTAATGTAATAGAAATTTATTGCAGCATAACAAAAATATAATTATAGTATGAATTAAATGGCTTACAATCGTTCGATCATGATGGATGAAGCGCCGCCGCCACCATTGCAAATTGATGCTACGCCTTTCTCGCCTGGTTTCAGCGCATGCACAAGATGTGTAACAAGTCTTGCTCCGGACATACCAATTGGATGGCCTAAACTGACCGCACCGCCGTGGATATTCACCCTCGATGGATCTAAATCGAGAATTTTCATGTTAGCAACGACGACCACGCTGAAAGCTTCGTTGATTTCCCACATGGCAACATCATCTTTTTTAACACCCGTCTGTTCTAGCAATTTGGGGATACCTTTAGCTGGTGCAATTGGAAAGTCGATTGGATCGATCTCGGCATCTGCAAAACCTACAACACGCGCTAGTGGTTTAAGACTTAATCGTTGAGCAGCTTCTGATGAAGTCAAAATTAATGCAGATGCTCCGTCATTGAGCGTAGAAGCGTTACCGGCAGTGACAGTACCACCTTCTTTTTGGAAGACAGTTGCTAGTTTACTAAATTTCGCAAAATCAACTCGCTTGTATTCTTCATCCGCTGAGAATACTTTATCTGGTTGACCTTTGCGTTGTGGCACATTAACAGGCACCAATTCTTTAGCGAAAAGATTATTGGCGTACGCAATTTCGCTTCGTTTATAACTGGATACCGCATAATCATCTTGATCTTGTCTGGATATATTCATTTTTTTGGCTGTATTCTCACCGCAATTCCCCATGTGAAACTTGTTATATACATCAGTTAATCCATCAAATACGATACCATCCTGAAGCATTACTCCACCATATGGTGTAGCTCCACGTTTCATGTAATAAGGTACATTCGACATCGATTCCATTCCACCAGCCAAGCACACGTCTTGATGTCCTGCTTGAATCGCTTGAGCTGCAAACATCACCGACTTCATTCCCGATGCGCACACCTTGTTGATGGTGGTGCAAATTGTTGTTTTTGGCATGCCCCCGAATATAACAGCTTGACGTGTTGGTGCTTGTCCGGCACCAGCCTGACATACATGTCCCATAAACACTTCTTTGATTTCCTCTTTCGGAATGCTGGCTCGTTCAATCGCTGCTTTTATCGCCACTGCGCCCAGCTGGGTAGCCGGTAGAGTGGAGAGTGAACCCATAAAGGAACCGATGGGTGTACGTACTGCGCTTACAATTACCACATCGTTCAAAGTTGGTTTTGAGCTGTAACATCTTGAGCTAATGTTGAACAGCTGGAAAATTTGTGGAAAAATACATCAATTACATAATTAAATAATCAGTTAGTTACCTTTACAACACGCTGAGCAGCCATTTTTTGAATATATTATCGTATTTGCACGTTTACATTGGACTTTGCACTCGTTTTAACGAAAATATTTATATATATTAATCTAACCTTACTTAATTTTGACTGTGACTTTCATTCGTCCTTCGACGAATCAAACATCAGTCTTGATAAAACGATTGGTCGTAATTGCTATCTCTTTTCACAACATTAATTCAGCATACAAATAACGCAAATATCGAAAACTTCTAACGGTCGAATCTTATATAATGCTAATAGAAACGTATGTCCAGCGGTTTTAACTTTTTTCACTCTTGATTTCATACATTTCGTCCATTTCGCACATTTTACATTTATCAATTTGAACGTTTGGAACATCTGAGATATTTGGGAAGCCTACTTATTCTTTGACTTTCATTGCAGAATTCCTAGACGTGAGTCACATGTGGCACATGTGTTTAGGTGTTTAAAAACGGTTTGAAGCAGTTCAAGCAGCTTGGACATTTTTAGGTTAGAAATGAAACCGAGCAGTAAAAGTAATATCGAAAAAGCCAAAGAAACCCTTTTTAAAAGATCAACAGTTGCTAATTTAAAACAACCGAAACGTGATGTAAGTAATTTCTTAATTAATTATGCAAAATATACCAATAATTTTACTAAATTATTTTTTTATTGCATAAGCTAATAGCCATCCTTGAATTTGAATCGTTTGAATGAACTTTAACGACAAGTAATAATCTACATTAGTTGTTCTATCGATAAATTTAAATAAAAATGTAGAGGTGACTTTTTGGATAAGAAATTTAAGATATCGAATGTATGCATTTCAAAACGTTTTGATGAATTCTTTCAATTAGTATACTGTAGTAGTAAAAAACAGCATATTGCTATTTTTGAAACTATTGCATTGTTGTGGGTAACAACATTTACATTTTTAGCTATTATCTAATTATAAAAACATGTCTACTACGTGAAGCAGTAAAATTAAACATTTTTCGTACAATTATCACTTAGATTTAAAAAAACAAAAATTTTCCACAATAAAATTTTTAACGTTAATTTAACCAGTCCTACAAGGTAGAAAATTAGCGTTTCGAAAACTAGAGATAACAAATAATAAATATTTAATTTCCAAGAGGCCTCAAGTTGCAGCTCGTGTAGCTTATGTGTAAATTCGACACTGCAAATTTCCTCAATTTGTGAACATTTGCTTAACAATTACTCGCGCATATGATGGAAGTTTTATTCCGAGGCTTTCATCTGTTTTTGTACTTTTCGCTGGTTCAAGAAATATTTCGAAATTAAAAAAATCGAAAATATAAAAGCATGCAAATCGTAAGGAAGGCAACGCGCCTGCTCAGGATCCGCAATTAATTGAGGGTCATATTGGGGTCTATCAATACTATCAATAAAATCCTTTGTCAAAAATATATGTAAATTTAACAATGTCTAAAATAAGGGGAAAATAGCATCCTTAAGTATTCTTTCACTGCCACGATTGAATTAGCAAATCTTATTTTAGGGCGCTAAATTCCTAACAGGTCTTTCATTGCCCAGTGCCCATGCAAATATAAATTGTGTTCAGACATTCAGTAAGAATCCTTAGCTAATAGTATTGGTTATACTCTTCTAAAGCCGTCTACACATAATGCGACATCCTGAAGGATGTATACGATGTATACTTATCCAAATATTTGCCCAAATAAAAATTTGATTAGCTAGACAGCAAAAGTTGTAAAGTGAAGAGTACTTATATATACAATCATTTATTTAATTTTAATATTATAGGAATTCAGAAAACGTTTAAAGGAGTTGCGTAGAGCATCTTTTGACCAACATCGCTCCTTAGACGATGAAAGTTATAAAAATTTCTTGGAAGATCTTCATAGACAAATGCTTCGAGAATTTCAAGATGTCACATTGGAGGAGCTGATTGAAACCTTAAATCAAGATGACCACGATGATGAAAGTCACGATAAAAAAGAGGAGGCCTATGTTAACGCAACAGTTGAACATTTTTATTCTTGCAAAGTGTGTGGTAATATTTTAGAGGACTATAGTCAATATATATGTGAAAAGTGTGGTACAGAAGAATTTTGACTAATCATCTAGCAATGAGCGTTTAATTAGAAAAAAAATTACTTTGTAAATTAAATAAAATATACTATGTTTTTGATATTAATATGTTTCAATCCTACAATTTATTTCCTTGAAAAGTTTCAAATTAAATTGGAATTTCACATAAATAATGCGTTGAATAAATTAAACTTAAGGGTTTGATAGCAATAAATGCATATTATGTATATTATCAAGAATTTGCTATAAATTACAAGATAGCATTGGTTAAGAGAGTATATTACCATTAATAAATTTAAATGATAAAATAAATATGTATACCTATTAAGTGTTATTAATTAGTAAATATACAAAAAATATAGAAATGATAAACAGAAAATTGTGTGTATGTAGAGGCTGTATGTGTCTATATGTCAATTTCGATCAACATATTAAAATTGAAAAAAAATAAAATAAAATAAAATTAAAATAAAATAAAACTGTAAAAATTACACATTAACTAATATTTTCATATCTCTATTGTGATTTATTAAAGTAATTGGATGCATTTGGAAATCTGTCTGGTGTAAAATCTTCATTATTTTGAACACTGGATTGAACGCGCGAACGCAACAGTTCTTTGTATGCTGATTGTATATTTAAATCAGCAGCAGCTTCTTGCGCAACAGTATCTAGATTTCCAACGGAAGACAAGCCCGTTGATGTTACAGCACGTTTTATACTCTCTGAAAAAAAACAACATTTGATTGATAACACTTTCCATGTCAGATGTAAACATAAATGATATTTTAAATCATTTAAAACTAGCGTATTTATTCAGATCCAATGCGCATTTATTTGTTCAATTATACCGTTTGAATACAGCGTCTCGTGTTACGAATACGGTTATTAATAACTTTTGGGGAGGTTTGATCATCTAGTTGCAATATGTGTCATTTAAGATTCAATTCTTTCCCCAACTGTTTAAACTTTCTAAAGAAATTGCTAGCCTTATAAAATTTACGATTTATTCAATTTGAGGAATGAATTAGATGACTTAAAATTTTGCTACTCTACATTTTCCAAAAGTGGGTAATTTTTTTCCATATAGCAAGCCAAATGGAAGACTCGCAGGGCAAAATTGAGTTAAAAAGTGTATGCATTTGAAAAATTTTATTGAAAAACTAAAAAATCGCCCTAGAAATTAAAAATTTGTTAAAATCATAAAAATGTACATCTTTTGGAAGGAATAGAATTTGAATTAAAAAAATTTTTGTTAATGACACATTTTCTCAATACTTTTATAAATGTTGTTAGAAAATGCAAATATTGGTGAAATTTGAATAAAAAAATTATTTGTAGAATTTCGACTGCTGGCTACACAAATAAGGAATTAATTTGAACTATAAACTAGCCGAATGGAAAATTTTCGACGTCAGCGGATCTATTTAATAAATTTGGGAGTTTATTAAATTCGAAGTAGTGTTGCAGCCCGCTAAATACGGTATATGTAATTCTTATAATTATTATCATTAAAAAGGTTATGTAACAAACTAATAAAATACCAATATATTTAATTTAAGATTTATCTCCAGTGAGAATTGCTTAAGAAGATGATTTATTATTAAGAAAAGTTAAATTATTAAATATAAAGTTAAAAATAATTTTCATTCTTTGATATTAATGTTTTGCAAGCATACGAAAAGTAATAAAGTTTATAACTTGACTTGAACTATAATATTTTATTGTAAAAGACCTGAATTTAATTGATATAAAGCTATTTTTAGATTAAAGCTGGAAAACTGAAGTACAGAAAACATTAAAAATTATAAATTATATTTACTGTTTTGAAATCAATTAATTTTGAATTGTTATAGAATAATTATATTTAATTAAAATTTTTATTACCTGAAATAACCTGCGGTAAACTACCTTGTGGTTTCGAATGCGATACAATTTTACGTCGTTTGCTTGGCATTCCTGATAAGTAAGCATCGCTTAGAGGCGATTGTTGGTTTTGGCGTCGTTGCCGTTGCGAATCCCTCGTAATTATAGGAACCCAATCCTAGAAACAAACGTATTGAAAATGGAATAAACGAGATATTGAAATGAATTGGCGAACTTTAAGTTGCTTAAAACTTTTCGTGTTGGTTAATAGATTGACTTGAATTAGAATAGTTTTTACATTCGAAGGATGTTTTTAATTAGTTTTATATATTGGTATAAAATTAAAATGATTGACTACTTACGCTTGGAACTTGATTGTGCCATGTTTCGGAGCCTAAGACAACTGTTGGCAAATCACTATCACCATCTAAATTAATAACACCTAATACGGCAGCTGAACTTCCAGCTTGTTCGTTACGCTCTATCTCATTATGCATAGTATCCAATTCCATAGGCTAAAATACAACAATGAGCGATTAAAACATTCGCTGCCATAACCTCGAAATCATTGAATATGACTTGGCATATTGTAATAATCAAAATGCATGATGTTAATGTTATTCTGTAAAGTAGTATGCGCGCACACTAACGTACGTCGTCAAGGTAATCAAAAAATTCGCTAGTAGTAAGCTGGTTTTGATGCGCGCGCACATTCATACTAACTTAACACGCTTAACACAATATTGCCAACATATTTTACCTGAGGTACCTGAGGACTAGTCACTGAATCGACGGTGCGTACAATGTACGGTTGTAGGTCACTCGTCGGAATGTTCAACTGGCGCATAAATTGTTGTACTTGGATTCGGGTGGCTAATAGCGACCATTCTTGTATTTCCGGCGACGTTTCCTCCATATATCTTTGCTGTATGGAAAATTAAAAATAAATATAATGGAAACAATGTTTTGGGGATTATAATCTCTCACCACCATGTGACCGAGCACTTCTTCAACACCACGCTGTCCATTTCCGCTCGAATGCAATATCAGTGCGCAGAGATGTTGAAATGTGATTTTGATTTGTTCAACTAAAGGCCGAACTAAATCTGGTGTTAAATAAGCAGCTAATTTTATAATATTTGGTAAACGCATTCTAAATAACATTTGCGTCGAACGAATAATGTCAATATTGTCATGTACAGGCAGATGAGACTAAAATAATCATAGAATTAACTTCTTTACTTATTAGAAATGATGTAGTTTGCTTACCAAATTTTCTATAAATGGTTGAAATTCGTCTAATAGCCTATTTACACCACGTTCAATGTTTGATGGAGTTGCATTACCTTCTAAAATGCGTGTTGTAACAAAACGTCGTATAGTACCACCAATACGTACTAATGGATCCAAACGCTCTGAATTAATTTGAAGTATGTCACTGAAACATTCGTTACATTTATTATATATAATTAAATAATATAAAATTATAGAAGGATTTTAGCTCTCCTATATGCCAAATAGGTTTTTAGTGGATTTTTTATAGTCTTACCTAATGGTGACATTTCGGGATAATAACAACATTAAATCGTTGAAAATGCCAGCATCCGGTTGCTCCTCAGTTTGGTGCAACAATTGTGCGATTGTGGGACCTCGAGCATTGAAATCGCCATTAAACTAAAAAAAAAACAAATTATAGTATTGACCTGTTATTGTCTATTCTAAAAAAATGATTTTTTTCGAATGAATCCACAATAATCCTCAATTGATTCCGAAGTACCATTCGCGGGCAAAAAGCAACATTTAATCGTGATGGTACCACCAATGACTCATTTTGTAGCATTACTCAAAATTTATAAATTAAAGGAACAAAGTACAGTGGTGTACATAGACAAAATTTGCAGCACTTGATGCATACACATTAGAATAGATAAGTTATGTCTAATAATCTAACTCATTAATTTTTTTGAATATCCTCTTAATTTGCTTAAAATATTGCTTCTTCCTTCATAGGTCACAATGTATTGTCTTTATATAAAGATTTAAATATTTTTCATTTATCCTTAAGCTAAAGCTAGAAGAGCTGAAGATAAGAAATATGTTAAATACCAGAGAGTCACTCTTATATACAAAATATGAAATGGACTCCGATAAATAAAATTTAGTACATAAGCCTGCTCCGGCCAGTTTCCTTCATTATTATTTAAGATATTGACTTAATTCAAAATAACAAACATTTCGCTAAAACTCGATTTAAAAAAAAGTAAAACAAATAGTGAAGAAATGTAAAAAAACAATCGACGTAAAAAAGGGATATTTTCTATATGCAAAATTCGGTGCCAAAAGAGTTTTTTTTAATCAAATGTTAGCGAAATGTGTTTGTTATTTAACTTTATTTTCTTTTTTGAATAAAGTCGATATCTTAAATAGTAAGGTAGAAAAAAGTGGACATGACGATTAGCACATTTTCCCATAAGAAATTCATGTAAACGCAGTTTGTGCGCGAAATCGGCAGGAGCAGCCTTAAAATGTTATTTTAAGATTTAATTCGTTGTTTAGCACTTTTTTAAGAAATGTTTAATTAGAATGGATAACAATAAATTTGGTTAATCCACTTTTAAATTAATTTGTATTATTTTAGTACTTACTGCATTTTGAATATGTGGCAAGATAGAAATATTAGGCAAATTACTAAATAACTGATTCAAATCCCTTGCCGCTTGTTGATTGTTAGGAACGGAGGTAGGCGTTGCAGAGGCCGTCTGTTGATTGGTGTTACCACTTTGTGTAGTCGGGCGTCGCATTCGCACAGTCTGCAACGAGTTGAGTACACCTTGTACGACATTAAACACAGGATTCAAGTTATTCGCATTCCCGTTTCCATTGCGAGCGTTCCCTGGCGCTTGCCGGGCGTTGGATTGTTGTTGCTGCTGCTGAGCCTGATCATGTGGTTGCGAATTGTTGTTGTTTGTTGTACGGCCAAAACGACGGCGGCGCAAGTGATGCGAGTTACAGGGGAGGAAGGGATCGAAACCTTGCATGGCATGTTGAGCCAAATGTACGTGTGGCCGAGCCGTGCTACGTGTAGATGTAGACGTTGTTGGATTGGTTTGCGTATTGCCGCGAGGAAGTGAATTCTGACCAGTTGTGTTGTTTTGTGTAGTAGCTTCGGATTGCGTTTGGGGACTTTGAAGGTTTTGCGATGTAAGATTAGATGTAGATGCGCCACGGTTTACCAACTGGCTGGCCATTTGTACAATTGATTGGATTAACTCCGGCGGTGGCGCTCCTGCTCGTACTAAAATTAAGAGTAATTAAAGTTTTAATATTTGCCTTAATACTATTTATGTAAATAATCAAAATTTTTAACAGATCCTTGCTTGTCGTTTGCATACATAAATATATAAAGTGCGACTGAACTTCTGGGCGCTTAAAGCCCGTGTTAAGACTTTTAGCACCATAAGGATGCCTAAATTGCCAAAACGGTTAATTTAACATTCACATAAAATATAAATGGAGGAAAATCAATAAAATCATTTTCTAGTGAAGGTATATCTGCCATTATAAACGATTTTTTCAATGTTATACAAAAAATAGGAATGTATTTTTGCTTCAACTCTAGACAATATATATTTAGCTAATTTGTATAAAGTTCAGTGATAAGGTAACAACCTCTCAATTAAAATTGAGAATAAAATAAAAAAGTAAATAAAATTTACCGGTATTTCCGCCTCCCAATAAAGTGGTCTCCAACGAATCAATTGTAATGCTTTCAGGAGTAACTTCCATAAAGAATTCCAGATTTGGATTGTTAAAACTACTCGCATTTGCCCCGCTTGCCGTGGTATTTCCACCTGGTGAACTTGACGAATTTGTCGTCGCATTGGCCGTATCGGATCGATTATTCGTTGTCGCTTGCGATGGTGGCGTTGTTCCACTATTTGAACGCATCGATCGTATACCAATTGGAAACGATAATGCATGAACACCGGTTGACGGCATCAACGGAATCATGATATTTGGATTGACGGTAATATTGGGCGTATTCATACCACGCGAATTATTCGAAGCGGTCGATGTTGGAACGCTCGTTGCGGGGGTGGTGGTAGTTGTTGTATTAGTTTGTGATGTTTCATTGTTGGTTGTTGTTGTGGTGGTTGGTGTTGGATTGTTATCAGGAGTAAAATTAATCTGAGCTTCAACTTGTATTGGAAATCCAGTGGGCACGACTGCCGTATGTTGTAAAAGTATTGGTCTGCATAGTAGAGGACGCGCTGGCGGATCACGTACCGTTATAATTATATCACTAAGCGAGTGATAAGCATGTCCTAAATAATGCAGCACTTCTGACACTCGATTCATCATCGCTTGAGCACGACGCACTTCCTAAAAAATATCATTTATCGTTAAAATGTTTGTTATACTATTATTGTTACGGAAAAACAAATTAAAACTATATAAAAAATTGCAAAATACAGGAAATGATATATTGTGTACGATGGCAGTTTGTTCTATAGTAACGTAAATTATAATTTGTAATAATAAATTAGAACAATTTCGAATTAGTCTATTTTCATTCCAATAATAGCTAATATCGCGTAAAAATAATTGTTTTATAAATAATATAAATTGTCATTAAAAAAGACAATATTTTGAAATTTAAAACAATAAAATAAAATGCAATAAATTAACAGAAATTTTGCCACAGTTAAGCTATTAATTAAAGTATTCCAAAGTTATTATTAAATTGATGCATGTAAGCATTGTTCTGCGATTGCAACACACCTTTATAATATTGAAACAAAATATATTTATTGCATATCTTAGTAAGGCATGATTATATCGTCCATACAGCTTGTAAGCTTGAGTATACTGATTTTCATCACCGCAGATTTCCATAAGTATCTTCAGTATATTTTAACACATGGCAAATCACAGTACAATACAAATATGCACTACTTTAATAATAATAATCATACTTTTGTAGAACACAATAGGATTAAATGTTCTGAATTAGAAAATGGTCGAAACTACTTCAACTTGAGAAAATAAATCAAAACTGGCAATATCATATTAACTTAAAATTTCCTTTACTAAACGTAAATCAATATCTGAAATATGTCAACTATTACATTATTCCAATGTAATTTTTTATTATATGTTACTTACTTCACGTTCAACGACGGGATCTTCGCGCATAAAGTTTTGATAGTTTTCCAGAAACGGTGCAAATCGTGTTTGCAATCTTCCTAGGGTATCTAGCAATTCAGCCATTTCGGTTGTACGCGATATATTACTGAAAATGTAAAAACATTTATTATATTTTAAGAATTAGAAAAGCATTTGACTAAACATACTCGTGCATTGTAGCCGATGTAGTATTATTGGCATTACGTTCAGTTTCATCATCTGTAGAAGTCGTGGTGGGTGAAAAATCATCGCTAGTTGGATTCTCTCTACGAGGCGGCACATTTTCTTTATTACTACTGGTAGTAGTAGTGGCAGCAGTAGCAGTTGGACTCGGCTCTTGCAAACTATCAGCAGCAGCTTGACCACTATCTCCACTGAAATTGGTTTATTATTAGTAAAGATGTTAACATTAATTAAAACATTCGTAAATAACAACCTGCTAGTTTGAACACATGCCTGTGCGCTTTCTTGGCTATCACTAGTTGTAGTAGTTGGTGTGGTGGAGGCTGCCGTAGAAAGAGCTGGCGCAGCAGCATCGCCGTTTGATGTTTGTTGAGCTGGCGATGAATCGGATCTAAAAAGAACAAACTGTTTAAGCAAAATATCTTAGTACAAAGAAGTAACGCTGGATACTAACACAGAATTAATTATCGAGTTATGTACAGCGTTTAACACAAATGCTCTGTCAATTGGATCGTTTGATGTTGCAGGTACAATAACGCGAGCTTCAAACACTGGTGTAACTTCCTCTTGGGGTTCTTCAGTTTGGACTGGTTGCATACGCGTTGGATTCTCTAATACGTTTATTATAAACTCAGCACGACGTAGCATTCTGTTAATGAAAATAATTATTAATAAAACTGCATAATAAAGATAAAATATATTTAAACTAAATTAACACGTTAACTGCCACATGAATCGTATATGCGATTCATGCTTATATTTATGTATTTACCATGCCGCTTGGAAGCAACATTTTTAGGTCCTGGCCCATTAATCGTATCTGATTATTGTGCAGAATAGAAAAAATATAACAAATGTTCACTAAGAAGTGACAAATATGAATGTTATATAATCTTTATAAATTAACTAGTAGAAAACAAATTGTGGCTTCGGAACAAGTAATTTTTATAACATTGTGGAAGCTAATGTGTAAAGTGTATTTCAATTGACCAATAAAGGACCCCGCACAAAACACTGTGATTTTGGACCTCACTGAAATTTTGATATGTTGTAGTTTATGACCTGCCGAACAAATGTTCCCCTGGTCAAAAAACTTTTAAATGGACAGTTTTTGAGATATAGAGGTTAGAAGTCATCAACTGCCGTATTTTTATGACTGTATTCGTGTGTTTATGCATGTATGTATTTGTGCTTGTGGGCATGTTGTGTGTTTCTATTTTGTATTATATTGAATAATGAAAATACTCCTTGGTAGAGAAATATTTAAAAAAAACTCAAGCCTAGGAACAAAAATATTTTCTTTATTCAAAATAATAGAAAATAGAAACACACACATGCACACATACACACATACACACATACACGCACACATGCATAAACACACAAATACAGTCATAAAAATATGGCAGTTGGTGACTTCGAAGCTCTATATCTTAAAAACTGTCCTTTTAAATGTTATGTACCGTGGAGGACTTTTGATCGGGCGGTCACAAACTATAACATATTAGAATCTCACAACGTTTTAATGAGGTCCAAAATCCCTACTGCTTTGTGCAGTTGGTGACTTCTAATCTCTATATCTCAAAAATTGTCCATTTAAAAGTTTTTTGATCGGGGGAACTTCTGATCAGGAGATCTCAAACTATAACATATTAGAATATCACAACTTTTCAGTGAAGTCCAAAAACGCTAGTCTTTTGTGCAGTTGGTGATTTCCAACCTCTATATCTCGAAAACTGTCCATTTAAAAGTTTTTTGACCGGGGGAACATTTGTTCAGGGGGTCATAAACTATAATATATCAAAATTTCAGAAAATTTCAGTGAGGTCCTAAATCACAGTGTTTTGTGCGGGGTCCTTTTATTAAATTATTTTCGTATATAATTTTAAACATAAAACATTATTGTATTGTTTATATTATTACGCTCATAAATATAATAAATCAATATTGCTTTTTTGTAACACAATTGTTCTATTTTTTAAGCTAAGTTAATTTTAGACATCTATAACCAAATTGTTTAGAAACGTGTTTTCTAACAATTGATTTTTCATATATTTTATTTATCATTTATGTTTTGTTAATAATTTAAGTAAAATTGAGAAAATATTGATTCCTATTGCTTATATTTACTAGAATAACAAACGCAATAGACAACTTTTATAACAAGCTAAAGCAGAGATGGTGATTGCTTATATTAAGACCTTTTATATTACTTATATTGAACAGCGATGATTAAAACTACCCTTTGAAATAATTAACTTAACAATTCTGTGTTACTTGACTTCTAGTACATCAAGTCTGAAACAAGTGTTTAGAAGAGAAAGGCACACAATTTTAATACAGAGGTTGGTTCACTGCAGAACTTGTTGATTTAACTCCCCAATTTAGAACTAATATACACTTTACTAATAAATTACACCGCTCATATAATTGCGAGAAAACTTTTTGTGTACTATTCTGTATATCTTCAAGGTTTTTGGTGGTTGGCTTAGATATATTCGTACAAGTATCATAATTTTCAAAGAGATAAAAAATTGACACTATTTATTATATAGCTTTGAAATGTTTGCAATGCCACTCTTTCTGTATAGTTACCCTAAAAAGTTTATTAGCAATGGTAATATATAATAATATAAGTTAAATAGTTTAAAAAAGATCTTTGGTATTTTAAAACCAAACTATTTTTGGATTACTTTTCACTCTCACCAGAAACCTTCTCATAGATAAGCAAAACAACATTCAAGAACATTCATACCTATTGGATCATATTAAAAATATAGTATTTATACCATTAATAATTACAAATGGGAAAAACATTTCCACAACAGTGCACAAAATATGCAACACACGTATTCAAAATATACAGTGATCCCTCACTACTTCGCGGCCTCACTGTTTCGCGGATGTTCAATAAGCATTCGTTAAGAGGGTATTTAGCCTTTATATTTTTTGTATTTTTATATTTTGCTTCGTTTAATTATTTAATCTAATCTTTTGTTTATTTTACACGATTTATAGTGCTATTTTTTAGTTTTGAATTTGTCTGAGGGTTCTTGAGAAAATGGGGTGCTTGCACAGGGATGTTAGCTGCGTGTATAAATATAGCATTCCTACTTCGCGGATTTTCACTTTTCGCGGGTGGTCCTGGAACGCATTAACCGCGATAAGTGAGGGTTTGCTGTATAATGCATTCTAATAATTTCTGAGATTTCTTATTTTAAAACAAAATATTCGTACAATAAAAAGGTTCATCGCATAAACGATGTAGAAGCCTATAGGGATCATATATAAAAATGTCGATTAATTTTATGTACAAAAATATCAAGTTAGTTGATAGCTACTAATTCAAAGTACTTTTGTAAATGTATAAATGACGTTAGGATCAAATTCAATATTATAAATATTATAGCTTTAGTAAATCAATTAGATATCTATTAGATTCAAATTTCGCATTAAATAGTATATTTATTAGCACATATTAATTTGAAATTGTAACATAAAATGTAAACCAAAACCATATGTATTATAATGAAACAAATGATAATAAATAATTGATTCTTCGAACTGTGACTATTAGATCAAATTCAATATAAAAATTTATAAAACTTTACACGTGGATCAGTCAACAATTCTTTTTAAATAAATCATTTCTACTTTTAAAAATGTGTGTTTGTAATAAATGAGCTAAATACACACTCTTCGATTTAAAAAGATATACTAATTGGAATACTTTTGAATTGCGGTTAAAATACCCTATGATCATGAATGTTTGACTTAAAATATTAAAAATCAACCACAGATCTAACTAACTATGAAATATGTTATGTTAATAATGATAGAATATTAATTTGGAATAGCTCATGGAAATTTGTGAAATAGAATTAGATTACATAACTGACCTATATAAACTAGTGTATCCTCAAGTAATTTAATGCATCCGCATCCTTTCGTTTTAAAAACAAATATATATATTACAGTTAAATATAATTCTAAATAATTCAAACGCCAAGATTATTATGGATCTATATTTGCTAATTAAAAATATATTTTATATTTCTTAAGAAAATGTATAAAAATAATATAGACCTTGTTTATATTTTTCGTAATATGGAAATTATTAATAAACAACTACCTAAATTAAAAACGTTTTTCAAATTGATGTCAGTCTTATATGCGGTTAATACGTTTTTCAAATTGATGTCATTCTAATATGCGGTTATGTTATCACAAATAAACTAAATTCATTCTAATCTAACTAGGTAATTTAATATATATGTATTTGCATAGTTCAATTTACCGTCTAGCAACATTTAATCTGCTTGCTGCAAGGCTATGTGAAGGCGGCGGAGGAATTAGATTTTGCGGTTCCAACGGAAAAGTCATCGAGCCGAAATACATTGCATTGCCTCCAATAACATTTTGCGGTGTGGGCGGCGTACGAGGCCGATTGGCATTATTTTGACGATTTTCACTTGGTGGAGCACGCTCCACCAAATGTACCACTTTTCCATTAATGTCTAAAACGATAAAATGGTTAATAAGATATTAAGCTGGATATTAGGAATTAAGTACAACTTACCATATTCATTAAGTTTAGTTTCATCTGAAAGTACACGACCACAAAATATAATTCGCTGTGTTTCAGGTGGAATGTTTACGGTTTCAGCAATATGTTGTTTAAATTGAGCAACAGTGATCTTAAAATAATTGAATATTAGTTTCACAATGCTCTATTTAATGATGGATATACTTACATCATCTTCAACAGTAAATGGATGATTTTGAGAGTCCAGTGTCCGTACAGTCAAATCAATCATTTTTTTCTCCTAAAATGTAAAAATACAATTGATTCAGATACTATAATTTTAGTTGTTTTTTTACGAATTTTAATAGACAGTTTATCAACGTAGAAAATTATTAATAATTGAAAGATGTAACTGTCATTTTTTTCAAAGATTTTTAATACTTAATAAAATAACACTCACCATTTTTAAATCAATCTGTTGTAAATGATATTGTCTTATACATATGAATATTTACTTATATCTTAATATAAATTAATAAAGTCGAATATTTGGAAATTTTTTTAGTTTTTGTGTTACTTTTAAGGGAAAAATTACTTAAAACGTAAATCACGCCTAAAACTCAGCAAAATGGCCAACAAACGTCAAAATTAAGGATTGCCAATATAAATTACGTGGTGACGACGACCCCTACATTCTTGTATTCCTAACTTCATTCACCTTTATTTTTATTACATTTTTATTCTTATTTATTATAGTAGAGTTCAATTTATTCTAATAGCGTTGCCCAGTATCATTTGTTAATGTAAACGATGAATAAACAATGTTTTAACATTATCAATATAGCTAGTCTAACATAGATGGCCAATTCGCGCTGGCAATGAATTACTTGAAACATATGTAGTAGGATTTTTTTGCTTAGAATGCAATTAAAAACGCTATATAACGAACGATTCGTATAACGCGGGATTTGTATAACGGGCAAAACCAATTAATTTGCTTTGCATAGGGAGTAATAACTCTCATAACAAATGACGGCAAGTGACAGCGGTGACTGCGACTAATATAAGGTGACTAGATTTTTTTGAACTCGAAAGCCGTATTAGGAAATGTTTTTTGCTTCACAACAGAATGAGAAATTATTTTTATAACATTTTTGTTTATAACAATCCTTCTATGTTTAATAATTGCTGATAATGCTGAAATACTTCAATTCAACTGTCGGAGCCCAGCATTCGTTTCAAATTCAACAAACACACAGTTTCACGTTTTTGTAGGAATATACTATTTTTTATAATGGCGAGGTACCTTGGTTAACGAACTTAATTTGTTTTAAAATTGCGTTTGTTAATGGAAATGATCGCAAACCGAAATGTATATTCCCATAAGAAATACAGTGGAACACCGTACGAATAGCGAATCGTTTTTCCAAAAGATCAAGCAGTATCTTCGTAAGTGTTCCATTGCGTTTCTGCCTTTCTGTACTACATTCTTTTTGCAGAAAGCTGTCCAATGGAATCTGCCTTTGACGACTTATCAGAATTTGTCGGAAATGCTAAATGACTTTATCCGTGAATAGCAGCTTGTACGAGACTAAGTTTGCGACCATGTTGTGATAAGTTGACGCTGTACAAATAGTGGAGTTAAGTTTCACTTGTAGAACTTGTACGCATAGCCAGTTGTGCGAATAGCGAGGTATGCAAATAGCGAAGTCCCACTGTAATTTGTTACTTAAAGAAATAAATTATAAAAAAATTTACAATTTATAATAAATACTATTAAAAAGGTTAAAACTTATATCGTCTATGATGTTCATTTGAAGGGAAATCTCAAGGTTAAAAAAACAGTTAAATATAACTGAGCTATAACATAAACTGAAAGAAACGAAACCTAGGTAAAAACAACACAAAATTTAATTAATTAGTAGCCGAACTATGTCAAATTTACCTATGAACCAAGTAAGTAAAAAAAAGTGTAGATTTAATTTAACTTTTAATCCGCCTTATTGCCATAGCTTTATTACATAAATATTACTTACCCTAGCTAGACGGTAGTCTACGACCGATGTTGTCGTTCACCTCCTACTCGCTCTGTTAAAACTACTTTATTCAATTTGTAACGTTTACAAAAGACAATACAGTTTCTCCTTAAACCTTTTTAAGTAAATCGCGGATCTCCACCATTTTTCTGCCCATTTTAGTGCCATGTTTCCGTGGTCAGTGCTGGCTAATATTGCTGGCCATCACGATCGCAAAACCGCGATGCATTAAGGCTGCGTATGTCTATAGTGTTGCCATATACAACTCAATGTTATTTTGGGTAGAGAGTTTCTCAAAAACTATTTATCACAACAATTTCAAATTTTGCATAAAGTTGTATAACA